>BGPR01005479.1:0-18813 GCA_013235015.1 Araneus ventricosus | reverse complement strand
CCGGTATGTCATTCCTTCGATTTTTACCAACTTTATTTTAACCATCTGAATTATTATTTAAAATATATAATATGTATTATATATTTTAACAATATACTCCAATTTGATTTTTGTTTCTCTTGAATTTTTCAGCTATCTTCTGACTTTCATCACGAATTAACGGAACACTTTGTAATGTTACTTGTAATATGGATTCTAATATTCTTCCGGATTACTAATGGTTTTGTGATTTACCAACATAAATTTTTTCAGCTAGTGAGTTGATGGTGTCCGTGTGAGTTGATGGTGTCCGTGTTGACAAAGCATATCTGAAAGTACGGATGTTCTGCAAAGAAGAAATTAAGGTGGGGAATTTCAAATTTGTCAAAAAATACGTCTGAAGGAAGTTTTAAATGAATGGAGAATTTACTTCAATAAATAAAGCGCTCAGCTATCTGTCCAAATAATTTTCAAACCAGAAGTAGAACTGTACAAAATTAGGTTTAAGTTAATGCAAATACTCATTTCACACTAATACAATTAGAAAACACTCAGTTCAAAGCATTCCTATTGCATATTGAATTTATAACTTGGAGTAGTTATTTAGAATACATTTAGTTCACGTAATACCGTGGTTACATGTTGCATACACATAAATACTTGTTGTCTTACATTGATATGTGACGCCACGTTATTACGGAATCCAAAATTAAGTCGTACAAAAGCAAATGCTATGTGTCATGTGAGCATTAACAGTACATTAAAAACATTATTGTGTTTAAAGCAAATTATAGGAACATCATAGTCAAATTCAACAGAAATAAAATATTAAATAATGGCTTTATTCCAACAGAAAGAATTGAACGTGTGAGTAATTCTGGAATTTTCATCACAGTTCAAACGTCTATAAAAATGCTTCTCATTTATAATTAACTCTGGCTAATTTTCCGGAATAATGTTGTAGTGACAAACAAGGAAAAAAGTATTCATCAAATTTTATTAATTTAAAGAATAATTCTTAAGATACCTACACGTTATGAACCCGAGGAAACGTTCTTCTTTCGATTTTCTCGTATATTTGTTCATTATGGCGTGTTTTGTGTTAAGTTTTGAAGTAAATCAAGTATGCACTTTGTACCTCTAACCAGCGGCGGCACGTCAGTTTAGAAACAAACAGTGCTACAATAGTTGTATAAAACTAAGTTGTCAAGTTTTTTGTCTATAACTAAAATTTCATGAAACATTTTTTGGTGGCAAACCTCAGATTCGCAATCAGCACCCTAAAAACATAAAGGAGCAAGAAATTACAATTCCTCCAAAATTTGATTTAAAAAACTACTTAATGACTGAAATACTGAGAAAAAGCGAAAAAAACGCCAGATGAGGAAGTCGCTCCAATCGAGAGCTGGGGAAAATGCAGCTCAAGGAAATCTAATTTCAAGAGGAGAAAGGGTTGCTTTTTTCTCCGGAATGAGCTTTTCGCGTTGCTCAGAGCGCAAAATTCGGTCTTTGAACGGGCAGAGCTCTCTGCAGCTCTGATCTCTCTCTCTCTTTATTCTTTATTGATCTTCCTTTTGCCTTTTTTATTACTTTTTCGCCATTTTCGTTTTTCATTGAACTCTCAAAGTAGGAAAGTAAGCCAATTAGAATAAAAAAAGAAAATACAAGCTTTTAAAATAATTTCATGGGGAATGCAGCTCCGCAGCCCTAATGGAAGAGCCGCCACTGCCTCTATCCTTTAACTCATCGCGTCTAAATGTGCTACAAATCTACACATTTAGTGTCTAGATCAGATACTGAATATCATTTATATAGCTTGTTGCTTTTATGAATTATCGAGTTCGCATACAGACGAATAGACAGGCAGACAACCAGTCAACCCGTAGACGGGGTTTGGTCAAAAATTGACACAGGTAAGTGGGGAGGTGTGTCACGGTTAGTGACTCAAGAACCATGATTTGGATAATCTGCTCCAATTAGATACAGATCTACGAGTCTGATGTTAAAACCATATATCAATTCATGTACCTTGCTCCATGAGTATTCGAGTATTGCGCTCGCCTGCATACATGGAGACAGACAAACAGACAATCCCGCTAAAAATTTGATTGGAATCTACGATTTTGGTGTTAAGACTACGTAACAAATTTTTTCCGTACGGCTAGTACCATTTTTGGGTTATCGTATTCACAGACATAATCCCAAGAATGGTTTCATCGGATTCGACTAGGTCTGAAACGTAAAGACTCATTAAAATCTCGAGATCAAAATTTTTCGACTATTACAATGACTCTTTCAGTTTTTACTTTCCCGTATATGAGAAAAGAAACTATTATTTTGCATAGTTCGGATCATTTGAATTTAAATCAAAGTACTTTTCCTCCAGCAGTAGTAATTAAAAAGTTTAAATTTTTTGTTCATGATGATGTTAGAAACAAAATACAGAGAGAAAAAAATAAAATCATATAAGATTATGGCAAATATAATTATTTAGTTAAGGAAAGTCCGTTTTAGATTAACTGAGGCTATTTCCAATCACATACGAATGCAAAAATTTACTTATAATAATGAGAAACATAACTAATGGTTTAAAATGTCGTGCATAACTAAGTAGGAAAATAATATCTTTAAACCATAGTTTTTACCCAACACTTGAAATAAACTTTAAAACAATTCAGTAAAGAATTTATTTGAGACAGAGCTAGGAATTAAAGAATAAAAACGTACTTAAAAAGACAGCATGTCTTTCAAAAATATCCACAAGTGCAGACCAAAAGAAACAAGCTTAAGAATTCAGAATCATTTCAATATTTATTCCTTCTATAAATTGTAAAAATTCCCAAATTTTAAACTATTTATTTCCTTTGCAGAAGAGATATTCTTACAACATTTTAAAATTCTGTTGTAAACTTGTTTTACTGCAATGAAAATCAAGAGTCCCTGGAAAGGTTAACCTTTCAGGTGTCGTCCTCGTCATCTAACCATGGTTAAAAATTATGAGGACCATCCTAAAAGTTCTCGGCCTAACTTCAAAACAGGGCGTTAATTTGACTAAACTGAACTAAATTAGAAGTTTTAAAAACTAATTTATGAGTTTCTATTATACGCGTTGCTTTTTGCACGATTTGTTTCTTTTATGAATTTTAAAAATATTTGAATAAAATTGCTAACAAAATATTAATTTCCTCTCACAATCTTACATATTTAAAATATCATAATACATCTAGTCCGTAGCACAGAGTTTTAACATCGATATATTGATTTACAAAATCACTTTCCTACACTAAGTACGAGGGTTTGTCAGAAAGTGAGATTCCCTATTTTTTTGTCAATAAATGTATTGGTTATATCTTCGCGAATAGATATCGATAGTGTTTCATGGGAGTAAAAGTTATTGTATTATTTGTTTTGTGTAGAACAAATAATGCGTACGCATTTGGTATCTATTTAAAAAGGCGAATCGACAGAAGTAATAGTCCATGGAAGAAGTGCAATCAGTAATTCGCTTTCTGAGTGCCACACGAAATCTCATGGATATCTGGCACTGGGAAATTCTGCAACATCCTCCCTATAATTCTGATTTGGTCCCTCTTGACTTTCTTTTATTCCTATTTTATGTGCCACGTGAAATCTCTTGGATTCCCGGCACTGGAAAGTTTTTCCATATCCTCCCTATAGTCCTGATTTTGTCCCTTCTGACTTTCATTTACTCTCCAAGCTTTAAACACATCTTGGAACATAACAGTTTTTACTTTGCTGATCATGTTAAAAAGCTGCCAACAATTGGCTGCATCATCAACGCATCTTTCTACTACCAAGGCTTAGATTCATTGATCGACCGGTACGATAAATGCCTCTACAACCAGGCCTATTATATCGAAAAAATAAGGCACATATGTACCTTCATATATGCTACACTTTTTAATTGCATATATAAAATTCTCAAAATAAAAAATAGGGAACCTTACTTTCTGAAATGCCCTCATATATAGATTTTAAACTGGAATGCGAATGCTAATGATAATCCAAAACATTTTAAAATATTTAACAAATTTATTAATATTGCACATTTTCCTTCATATTGTATATTTAATATTTGTGTCACATTATTCAGGAAAATATCATGCATGTTTAAATAATAACTTTATTTCAAAAAAAGTTTCCGACCAACGAAGGGTACATAAAAGGAACTAGGCTGTCAAATTAATTACCTTTGAAAGTAAAGGAAATGTAATTACCATACCTAATTACAAACAAACAGTCCTGAGAAAAATTACATAATATCTCATAATCTTCCGATACCTTTCGCTTTTTTCCCAAGGTAATTTTCCAAGGTTCAAACAATGCGAACGCAAACGCCAGACGACCTTGTGAGTGGTTGCCAGTTCATTTTCACACATTTTATACAGGTATGTAACGAGATCAAATGTAGTTGACCTTCTTAAATAATCATATAAATATCGATTCAAAATTACTCAAATTCATAACTCAGTATCTCGAGTGAGAAACTTTATATCCAATCAAAATGATTGCCAAGGTAAGAACATTTTTCAGTTACTATAGTTTCAGTTTAATTCCCGAAGAAAGTATTTAGTATTATTTTTAAAAGCAGGTCTTTTACAGTCTCTAAAAGTCTTTGTAGTTAGAATAGCAGCAATAAAAGTTTTATCTTGTAGTGACTCGAGAAAACTCGATTTGAAATCAGCTCGGACGTGAACTGAACTATTTTAAATTATCTACCATTACCTGATGATTATTTAAGATTCATTTAAAATTTGAGTATATTTCAAGAAAAGAGTTGTCAAAGGCATTTCTAACAACATGTCTCCTCTAGACTCGGGAAATCTATTCTGAAATTCGCTTGCAGGTGAAATAGCTTTAACGACATTTTCGTCAGAAAGTAGATTGTGGAGAAAAAAGTTCGGCAAAACTGTCTTTGGAAGTAATGGCAACAGCATAGTAATAATTTTGTTAACGCTGTCGCGACAACCAGTTGGTGATTCGACTTTGTAAACTTAGAGATGAGATTGTAAATACTTGTAAATAACCTTTTAATGTTAAATTAATATGTTTTGTCTGCACCAAAGCGTTTTTATTGCATGTTACTCTCTACAGTTTCATTGATGCTGAAACCCGGGATCGAACCAGGAACCTTTAGGAACTTTAAGCAGAAATTCTATAAAGCGGTCTTTTGTAGTGCCCAGAGCAAGTTCGATTTAAAATTCAGCTCGGATGTAAAATGTTTTTAACTTGATTACCTTTACATCAACTAGGTTTTAATTATATTAGATTTAGTTATAGCAGTTTAATTTACGAGGCAAAGTTTCAGAAGCAAGAGTTAACAGTTCTAAAAAAACTCGATTTTAAATCTCGCTCAGATATAATATTCTTAAAATATATTCAGTAGGAAAGTACACGGGAAATGGTAGTAGAAATTAAAAGAGGTATCTTATACAACCTCGAATAGGCCTGATTTGAAGACAAGTCGGAGTTCATATATTTTAAGATTGACCATTTTTATATGAATTACATTTCGTTACGGTAGATTCAATTATAATATCAGTTCGATTGAAATGGAAAGTTTCAGAAATAATAAGCAATAGTTCAGAAGAGGCTCGATTCTGAAGCCGGCCCGGATGTAAAATGTTTTTAATTTGATTGTATTTGTCTGACTTAGGCTTCTGTCGCTGTGTAATAACTTCGTTCTCAACTTGTTACAAGAGTAACGAATAACAAAGAGTGAAAAAGAAAATTTCGTTATTCAATAATTTTGAAAACTTACCTCTTCTGAGATTCTGTATTTGATTAGAACTCATTTTGAATATCGAGTTTTTTAAATAGAAATATAATTTTCCTTAGGTAAAAATTTTATAATGATCCGATTTGCGATGCCTCATGCAATTAATAAGACACGACCGTTCATGCTGATCTCTGGTTTGTTGCCAACTAATTTGACAAAACTTCCAAAATTTACAGAATATTTCTTATTTCTTCAAATAAAAGACAAAGCTTCAGTGACTGTAATGTGTAAAACTGCATAATAACAGCTCAAAATAGACTTCATAATGAACTATAATGCTACATAATTGCAGTTCAGCATAATCTCAATAATGAACTTTCTCCTTCAGGTCGCTGTCCTCCTCGCTGCTCTTGCAGCCGTCAACGCCAGTGTCCTCTTGGGACATGGTGCTCTGGTCAACACCGGAGTCAGTGCTAGATCTCAAACTCAAGACGTAAGTACAGAATTTATTTCTAATTTTGCAGCATATAAAACATCTATTTCATTAATATATCCTAAAAATTTAATTCTTTGAAATACTCATAAAATAAATTCTTTTTTACATATTTAGGCTTATGGTAACTATGCTTTCGGCTATGACATCAAGGATGGACTCGGTGCCACCAACTCCCGATCCGAAGTAGGCGATGCCCACGGAAACAAGAAGGGATCCTACAACCTCGCCGACATCGACGGAAGGGCCCGACGAGTCGACTACGTCGCCGACGGACACGGATTCCGAGCCGTCGTCAAGACCAACGAACCCGGAACCGCCACCAGTGCCCCAGCAGCCGCCCTCGTCGCCAGCCCCTACGCCGGACCAGTTGCCCCAGTCGTCAACCATGTATCCCCTGCTGCTGCCGTCGTCGGACATGCTGCCTCCTACGCCCCTGCTCTTTCTACTCCTGTTGCTTATGGTGGAGTTCTTGGACACGGAGCTGCCCTTTCCGCTCCTGTAGCCTATAATGGAGCAGCTGTTGTTGGTCACGCTGCTTCCTATGCAGCTCCCTTGGCCTTTGCCGCCCCTGCTCTTGCTGCTCCTGTTGCTTATGGAGGTGTTCTTGGACACGGATCCGCCCTTGGTGTTGCTGCTCCTCTTGGTCTTGGATACGGATCTGCTCTGGGTCTGGGCTATGGCTTGGGATATGGCAAGGATCTCATCCACTGAAAGAATCTCTATGATCAAATTCAAAAGTGCTCTATTTCAAATGGCATGGAACTCAGATGTTTGGAACATCGCAAAAGAAGAATTCGATTCAGGTTGTGTAAAGAACTAGAAACAAGGATATTTATTTATTAATATATGTTAAAGTCTTGTAATTTCGTATAAATAAATTTTTTTGGTACAAATACATCTTCATTTTTTATCATGAATCACTCTAAATTTTTGGTCATATTTCCATCAGTATTAATTAATAAATTATTATGATTTATTGTAAATAAAACGGTACTGTCAGTTTTATTAAATACTGCATACTTATTTACGGTACATTGCTTTCCGTCTCAAAAATGATTTTCAGTTAAATTTTTAATACTGAAATTTAATAAATTATAACTCTTTCGAAGTCAGAGAATATTTGGATACTGCTTATTTAGCTTTTTGTTTGTATATAAATATTATAATATCATTTAAATAATCAGTTTTAAAAATCCATAAATGATATTTTCGAGTATATAATGCATGCGGAATATACTTACACCATAATTACAAGTATGTACATTCATTTTTCTAGAACCGCTATCAGCAACTTTAGAATAAAATGGAAAAATGATAAATTTACTTGAAGTATAAATATAAAAGTGAATGTCAATTCTAAACTTAAAAATTAGACTATATATTTAACGATATGATTTAATGAATGAACAATATAATTTCTCTTAACATGAGCATTTATTATAATCATAAATCTCGTTTCTTAAATATTTGGTAGTCACAAATAACGTCAAGGATAGCAACTAAGCGCATGCCATCATAGATGGCATTCAGTACAGAACAGAACACCACTTCATACCCCTGCGACTATAACCGTTTGGTTATTTAAACAGTGTGGCGGGCATGAAGTGGAAGAGACATCGGAAGACGCTCCTTAACTGTCTAGCAAATAATTGGGGCGAAGGCGGAAAGATGGAAAAGGTTACAAATATAAATCTAAAAATCTGGGATAATATACAAGAAACTAAGAGGAGTATCATATAAAACCATATTCAATCAAAAACTGTAAAAAGGAAAGAAAAATGAGTATGAAATGTACAAATATCATCAAACAAGAAAGAAAAAAAAAACTAATCAAATAAAGAAGTCCACAAAAACAAACTAAAATGCGAGTGTTAAAGCACATGTGTGTCTGTTCTTTGATTGTTTTTCTGTGGGGAAGCGGAGAAAAGTTCAGGTGCGCTCTCTCTTCGGCAAAGAGGGTGCAAAAAATTCCCCATGTCGGCTTGCAGGAATGGAAAAGGCTTGAAGTGAAAGATGTTCATGGATTTATTCGAAAAAGCTCTTAAAAATCATTAAGATGGTGTAGCAATCGCTGGATTTTAAGTCGGGAGCCTTTGTTGAAAATGACGTTGCGGAACCTGATTAGCTCATGTTGCTCTGCCGGTTTAGTCATGTGAAAGTATGCAGTCAGAATGCACTCTGCCGCATAATGTAGATGGTATGCAGAAAAACATTTTATCCCCTATTTCTATCCCACTTAAAAGGGCATCTAAAATATGAGGATGAGAAGCCAAAGTATAAGTAGGCTGGTTATCGCTTCCCGGTTTGTGAATTAATGGTTTGTGGCTCTTCGGGCCCATCGCTGAAGACGGGAAGTACCTCTGTAATGGTGAGGGGAAGTCGTGGTGGCATGAGCTGCTCGTAATTGGGCTATTATGCATTCGGCCAAAATGTCCACGCCTTTGTCGCGGGACCGGTTTTTCCCTTTTAGCCGGATGTCAAAGGTGGGCAGAGTTTTCTGTCTTCAATATACACTATTTCTGAAAATTCTGATAATAATTTAAATAATTGTCATTTATGACGTATAAACCTTATGGCAATTACATTGATAAAATAAAGAGGAATTTAAACATCGTACTGGTATTGTAAGCATCATTTGGTGCTTCCTTATTTAATTCATCTAAAATATCTAATTTTATGATCCAGCACTGAATGTAAGAATTTTAATCAGATGGAAGTTAAATGATACATGGCTGAATTTCTATTGTTAAGAAACATCTTTTGCAACATGACCTTTTTCTGGTTGCTTCCTGGGTCATCTGTCATTACCAAATGTTGAAAACGACGACAGATGGATGTATTTATAGAATAGGGAATTAATGAAAACAAACGTATTTTCATATATAGCTATTATTACAACATTACAGAAAAATTATATTTCTATTTTTATCCAAGACAAATTTTAACACTTTAAGCAGATTGTTGGCTACCAAATCGTGACTGGTTCAATTTTGCAAGACAAGCTACGCACACATAGATACGATTTACAATAGTGAACTCGAAGTCCATGAAAAAATAAGTGTATTTCATTGGATAATTGGATTTTTCTTTAGTCCCCATATATATATATATATTGAAGCTTAGCAAAATTTAGGATATAAACGATATTTATTATATAACCACCGAAAAGCGATTTTAGATTTTGTTTTAAGAAAAAGATATGACTTTACAGTCATCTAGTTTGCTCATCGGTTGCAAAATTATCTAAAAATTAATTATCATCCATTAGATATTAATCCTCATCTTCTTAAGGGGAAAATTAAAGATAGGTAACTTCAGAAAAAAAAGCTGTCAATATTCAAAGTAATGCAATACTTGTTAAATAACCGGAATTCAAAAGGTTATACATGAAAGATGAAAGAAAATTATCTTATTTTTTCCCAAGAGTTTCCAGTAGAATATTTATACAAATTAAAATTTTTAAATAATAAAATCTGGATAATTTAACTTTAATGAGAAATAAAAGAGTAAAAATTCGAAGTAAATGAGCGTTAACAATACCATATCTTTTAGGCATGTCAATACGCTCCAAATGATGTCAAAGTACATTCAAAATGTAAGAAAAAAATTTTTTAAAGCAAAATTTTGGAAAAAGTTAGCATTTAAAAATATTGCATCTACGTTTATCCAAAGAATAGCGCCTTTCTCTGTATCAAAAATTCGTAAATTCATGTGACCGCAGTGTAATGAAACTTCGACTTCGGAATCGAAGGATCTCGAAATGAAAACCCACTTACATAGAAGATTCGCCATGTTAATTCTTCCATATTCGCCAAGAGTTGAATCTTCCATAGTGAATCGAAATTCCTGAAATGGTGGGAAATTTGGAGAATACAGTGACAGATCAAATGTCATCCTCGTCATCTGACCATGGTTTAAAATTACCAGATTTGCACTAAAATAGCCCTTTCAGATTCAAAATTGGACTGTAATCTGACATATGAAACAGGAGTTCAACAAACAAGATGAAGAGGATCAATTATAGATGTATAAATAATGTTAAACCTTTACGATTAAATACAAAAGGCAATATCGATAAACAACAACAAATGGAGACATTTGATTATATAAGTCTGAAAAGGCTCTCTTCTGTATTTATCATATTACTGATAGTGAAATTCAAATAATGCTGTAGGCTCTTAAGAACCTCTAAGTTCACGGGTAAATTACTTGAAGACGTCAAGGCTTAATCAGATAGGAAATATTTTCCATATCTTCTTCTCCAAATTCCGCCTTTTATATTAAATAAATAACTATTTTTTCATTAATCTGAAAGAAATTATATAAAATTAGCAAAGCCAGTGATCAGTATAAAAATTAGAATAGAAGACAGATTTTTCTTTCACTTCTATTAACTTCTTCCTTTAAAAAGCCTGAATTGAGTCTTCTAAAAATTTGAGATAAGTTTTTGATTCTACTTTTAAAGCCTGCAGAAGACATTTAACTAGATTTAATACCTATCATTTTAATGATAAATATAATTCATCAAGCAGTCACATGCATAACTACATTTGTTTTGTAAAACCAAATGTAAATCGAAAGCGTCAAGTTTCGAAAGCTTCGAGATAATTCGTAATCATCTAGTGAAATAGATCTTTATGATGAAAGTGGTGCAATTTGCATCAGGTAGCTGACCGTATAACACGTTATTTGACCTTCGACGAGTATTAGCGAAAATTCAACGGCAATTTGAATTAATTAGGAGAAATCAGTTCATGCCTTTATGACATATGGTTTTTAAACGTCAAAGTGACGTATTTCACCAACTAAAGCTGCTTGAAATTCATACCTAATTAGTATTCGAAATATATCCGATATCTACATTAATATATGTTTATTTTTTTACCGTCCTTCACCAACTGATTAATTTTTTCAATCACAAATTTAAAAAATAACTTGGCACCAATTAAATTTATGTATTTAAAAAATGGAAACTGAGAGAAGAAATTTCCCAGTTGTTTTTTGACTTCATGAATTTTGCTGA
Source organism: Araneus ventricosus (assembly GCA_013235015.1). Taxonomy (NCBI): domain Eukaryota; kingdom Metazoa; phylum Arthropoda; class Arachnida; order Araneae; family Araneidae; genus Araneus; species Araneus ventricosus. The sequence continues at coordinate 7,575 of BGPR01005479.1, read as the reverse complement.
GTACTTAATTTAGGTATGAAGTTAATTACAGCGAGCATATATCTGCGTAAGAATAAATAAATAATGCGATACGTTTAAATTAATGAACTGTAGGGTAATAAAGATAAAGACATAAATTAATTGATAACAAATCACACCACACAAACTTTCAAATGAATAAGAATTTCACAAATATTTACGCAAATCAAACAAATTAATATCTAGTGTAATTCTAGTAAAAAGAAATATAACGGACTTGTTGTTCAAAATTAATATCAGTAACAGTTTAGTTTAGTGATATTACCGTCCTGTTGTGAAGCAACAAGAGGGATATTTTTGGACGGACCTTGTAATTTTGAACCACGGTTAGATGACGAGGACGTTTCTAAGACAAATCTGTAATTTATCTATCATTATTGGCCTGTAAAAGTTACACTACAAATCCTAAAATTCTTATTTTGTCACCCATATGGAAAAAAGTTCATATATTGTCATGGTTGCCAGTAACCCAACTAGTTTGAAGAAACGAATGAAAGATTATCTGAAAGAAATTAATTTATGTTTTCTATAGAAAGTTTATAGTCCTTGCGTATTTCACAAGAAAATAAACAGTCTGCAGCTGAAAATATAAAACATAAAAAATTAATATCTATATATATATATATATATATATATATATATATATATATATATATAGACAAAAAGCAAAAATATAAAATAATAATGTAATTAGAAATGATAAAATAATATATCACCATTCTAAATAGAGATATTTTGTTATACCTCGAAATTAATAAACATTTACAAAATTCTCTAACATTTCCTATCAAATGGATGTCTTTGTAGTGAGAAAAAGATTTTGAAAGGTTAGTGTTATACCTCGGTCCAGATTTTTTCTTTTACTCATGCGCATAAATAATGCAGAGTTTTTCATCATTATTATTATTACAGCGGTTTTCAACGGTAGGATGGACTTTAGATAGGCGCAGTTGCAGAGGCTAGAAACAGAGTTGTAAATTTTTTATCTACTGCGGGAAAAACTTTTCAGGAATCCAGAATTTGAAAATTAACAAGAAAATGAGAGATAATTAATGAAAAATAATTTTTATTGTAGTTAAATTTGAACGAAATTTTTGCAATCCAAATTATTTTTTCTGTTTATTATTATATATAAATGCAGAGAAATCTGTAGAATAGCGCTTTTAAAATTCCCACAACACCAATACTATTCTTTACGACCATATTTCGGACCACAGCCTATAATTTAAAAATCTCTGACATAGAATGAAAGGCTGGTAGCTTCAAGACACAACTTCTTAATGGATGTCAGTAACAGTTTTCCGATTTAAAAATATCATAGCAATTAAACTTTTTATACTCTTGAGAATTTCTGTTACGATATCAGAGTATGAACTTTGCTTTTCAAAAGAAAGATTAAAATATTACCCCGTTTGCGCCCAGGGTCCTATTTATAGGAAAGCTGCATTTCGTTTCCGTGGCTGAACCGAATGCATTCAATTGTTTCGTTTCTGCTATGTTTATGAAGTTAATAGGGAATAAAGAAGGAAGTTATAGGTTAATAGGTATGAAGTTATAGGTTAATAGGTTTGAAGTTAATAGGTATTAGGGAAGGAAGTTATAGGTTAATAGGTGATTATAGGCATGAAATTAATAGGTATTACGAAAGGAAGTTATAGGTTAATACGTAATTATAGGTATGAAGTTAATAGGTATTAAGGAAGGAAGTTATAGGTTAATAGGTAATTACAGGCATGAAGTTAATTGGTATTAACGAAGGAAGTTGTAGGTTAATAGGTGATTATAGGTATGAAATTAATAGGTATTAAGGAAGGAAGTTATAGGTTAATAGGTAATTATAGTTATGAAGTTAATAGGTATTAAGGAAGGAAGTTATAGGTTAATAGTAATTACAGGCTGAAGTTAATAGGTATTAAGGAAGGAAGTTATAGGTTAATAGGTTTGAAGTTATAGATTAATAGGTAATTATAGGTATGAAGTTAATAGGTATTAAGGAAGGAAGTTATCGGTTAATAGGTTTGAAGTTATAGGTTAATAGGTAATTATAGGCATGAAGTTAATAGGTATTAAAGAAGGAAGTTATAGGTTAATAGGTATGAAGTTATAGGTCAATAGGTATGAAGTTATAGGTTAATAGGTATGAAGTTATAGGTTAAAAGGTATGAAGTTATAGATTAATAGGTATGAAGCTAACAGGTATTAAGGAAGGAAGTTATAGGTTAATAGGTGGTTATTGGTTTGAAGTTAATAGGTATTATTACTTCTAAACAGTTTTCAACAAGTATATATCACCAGTGAGCCAGATTTCGCAGTCAAAGTGTCGTGAATTTGAAATTTTCAGACTTTTCCTTTCATTTATTTTTGAGCCACTGCAAGTAATTGGAGAGTGACTTTTATGTTTCGATATTTTACTATATTTCAAAAATCTTTAATATCTAAGTTAAAAAAGTTCTAAAAAATGATTTTTTGCCAATTTTTAAAATTTTTTTTCTGAAAATATAAAAAGAAAGAAAACCAGTTTTTCTTCCTCCGATTTCAATTTTACTTCACAGTTAACTTAGTCTTGGAGTTTTAACCGTAATGTAATAGAAATTTATTGAAATCTATGCTTTTAATTAATTTGGGCGTCAATGGGTTAAAATATTTTTAGATGCGTACTATGAATCAGGATAGGTCGCATGCAATTGTAAGTATATAAATAAAAAAATATTTTTCTATAGTCACACTATCATCAAAGTAAAAGTGTTTAATCTTTTCGTAGGAAACAAAACAAAACGGATGGATTTTATTTTTAAGTAATTTTTATCAATACAAATGAATAACGTTCAATTAAGCTTATTTTTAGCTATGCCATAATTTTTTCTTTTAAATTGATAAAAAAAATAATTCTCATTCATGAATATTTATTTTAATTTTACATTATATGATCATTATTGTTGTTCAGCCGCAGTTGTGTAAACCTTTGTAAATGTGTTAAGGAATTCAGGAAAGTAATTGAAGAATTACTTCCTAACTTAAATTTTACTAAAATTAATTAGCTCAAATGCCTATCTATATCAGATAAAAAATGCAATAAGAAAATTATTTTATTGGCTGGGTGTTTAATTTTTCAAAATCAATTCTAAAAATTATAAAAGATTAAGAGCCTCAAATACTCATCACTGTGCAATAAAGGATTAAAAGTTACAGCAACCCTCTTCCGATTACATCGCACGAGTCTCCATTGTACATTTCATCAAAACTAAATAGGTCGTTTCAATTTTTTATGGGTTGTCAGGCATGCAGAAACAAATAATTTCTTACAATAGAACATAGGGTCGGAAATGTAAAGCGATGTCGCTACAGATATCCCTTTGTTACTAAATCAGTAAAAGAAAAGGGTACACCACATGAAAAAGAAGGTATAGAAGAATTCAAAACGATGAAACTCGGCCAAGAACTTTCTCAAGAAGCACACACCGCAAGGGTTCAAAAAGATGTCAGGATATTTTTCTGTACGAGGCTTAACAAAGTGTCAAAAAATTAGCCCCTATAGTTCGAATTAATTAATTCTTACTATAAATTCTTTCTTCTAATTTCTTGGTTTTTACTGTGTTGTTATTACTCCGATTTATTTGAAATTCTTTTGATATTTGTTCATATTTACCATATTTCATCATACACCAGATGAAATGTACAACACCAATTGAGTGGAATATAAATTTACAATAGCACAGAAACTCAGTTGCATGAATAACAACATTACAAGTCGTATGCGGCATGACAAATATGATAATGGGAATTAGAACGGGAATTAGTGTTCAAAGGACTTGCAATCTCAGGCGGTATAAGCTTCGCATGTTGTTATTCATGTAACTGGAATATTGTGCTACTTTAAATGTGTATTCCGTTCAATGTTTGTTGTACATTTCATTTATTGTATCCTCTTCTTTTAATTCATAGACAAAGAACCCTCTGTATAGAAGCCCCTTTGCGTTTCCGACCCCATGTTCCATGTGAAAAATGACTTGTTTCTGTGTGCCTGACCTACTCTTAAAGTTTGTAAAAGACCTTCCAGAACAACCTATATTTATTCATCTTTCAAAGTTTTTCAACATTTTGCAATGTTAATATGAAACCAGGCATACAATTCATTTTTACAAATACTTTTAATTGCTTATTAAACAAAAATCTTAGTAGATAAACACCTTCTACTGTCAACCTCTCTTCCGTAAAGCAACTAGCTTTAGAAGAAAATTGGCCTTGACAAGGTCATATTTGCTTGATGATATGCAACAAAATAAACATGTATTGCAATGAAGGTCAACTCTTTACTTTCCCTCGCTGACCAATTATGAATTCTTCCATTTTTCTTTAATTAGGTCTAACTGGAAATAAAAAGTAAGAAAATTTTAATCGGAATTTCTGATTACGTGAACGCTCATTTTCAAAGACGCTAATCAATGAAATCAGGAAACGGTAGTTGTCTCGTATCAGGGTGGGGTGGCCTAAAGAATTTCCTTCGATTGCTTTTGATATTCTTTGTGTGTGAATGAACGAATATACCTTACGGATGTCCTTGCAAGGTGTGGTATATAAGCTGAAAGACATTCGGTAGAATATCAAAATCTTATTTAGCAGCTTGGATCAGCAACACCACCAAAAATCTTTAATCATGATCGCTAAGGTAAGTTCCATTTCCCATCAAGTATGCTCATGTGTAAATAAAGTGATCAGACTTCCTGTATTAAACTAGAAATTAAAAATAGATATCAGAAATCCTGTATTAAAAATACATACAATTTAGAATAAAATATCCAAAATTTGGTCTCTATTTTGTTTAAAAAATACATAGTTCAATGGTGCAATTACCAAACGTAGGGGTTTGATATCCCCCTTTATCTAGAAAGCCATGGAAAGAAGTTCAGAAAATCTGGTGACTTTTTCTGGTGGTTTTTTAATTGATAACTATATTTTAAGACGTTATTCGTCATAAATAATGAATATTTTGTCAGTCAGGTCATATCCTTTCTATTGAAATGGTTTTCAGAATTATTACAGTAAATGCGTATACCCAAACTCCCAAATATTGAATATGAGATGATTGAAAATGATGTGAATTTTTACGATCTATTATTCAATCCTTTCTAATTTATGCTCACTATATGCAAAATAAATGATAAAAAATGCTGTAATATATTTTAAAAAGAGGGAGTTTTTTGTTAGCAAGCTGATTACATATAGTAATCAAAATTCTTCATAGAACTAATCTGAGTTTTTAAACTCTAGAATATTATTTTATCAACTAGAATTAAAACATTAGCGAAGTATTCTTTCTTTTTCTCCCTCTATATTTTTCACCCTTTTGTACGAAATTTTCGTTCTCCTGAATAATCTAGATTTAAAATTTGCAATTCTTGGAATTTTTGATCAAAATAAAAACCTGAGAACTAGTTAAATTCTTTGGTTTCTTCATAACAACCTTTCAAGCCCTTTTCTATATTAGAATAAAAAAATATTATCATGTGTAATAGATAACTAAATATAACCTAACTATTACTAACCTTACTAAATATAACCTACTTACTAAATATAACCGTACTACAATTTAACAAATTAGCTTTCTTTCTTTCTTATAATTTTCGATGCTTACAACAAGTGAAATGTTTTCATTCCATATCATAACTATTGTTTATGTGTATGACGTAATTGGACGCATTAAACTTCTGAATGTAAATAAATCGCGGATCTCTCATTGGAATGTAGTGATCTTGATATGTATGTTTAAATAGTGGCTTCCAAACTGTATTGTAGCTTCCTGACAATATGACCGATTTTATTATTACTAGATACGACCTATGGTTTAGTTTAGTTTAGTTATAGTCACGTCCAGTTTTGAAGCAACACGTAGGTTATTTTCCGATGGACCTCGTAATTTAGAACCGCGTTCAGATGACGAGAACTGCACTTGGTCCTTCCACTCGATCCACTCCTTTGGACAGTCCTATAACATCAAAATTTGATACAAACCAATGAAAATTAAAGTAATGGAATTCATCTAATTTTGACAAGATTTTTAAGAACGTTTTTATATTGAAAGGATATCTTAATAAATATTAGTAACTAAATTTTGTTTTCACAAAGAAATAATCGAGCTTCAGTATCTCTTTTTAATTTCTTAACCTTTGACGTATGGATTTATTTAATCTCCTAATTAAATGACACACCCCATTTGGAACACTTGATGTTATTTCAATTCATATGGAAATATAGAACGCTTGACATACTATTTAAGTAGTTCCAAATGGTTTTTGTCTTTTAAATTACTTGCTACTTATATGTAATTACAAATTTAAAAATCAAACATTCTACAATTCGATGCACGAGTCAAATGCATCTGTATGAGAAGGATTTAAAATACATTTTCGTCAAACTTTTAATTATAAAATGCATCCAATCTGTAAATTAATTGGGAAATGAAAAACAAATTATACTATTTTAACTGGAATATAGATTTTTTGATGATCAGCTTGAATTAATAATGCAATATTCTCATTTGTTTGTTTTATTCTTTTCTGCTTTCCTCAGCTAATTTCTACGCAATTCGTTTTACATTCTCTCCAAATCTCAAACTCAAATTAAAAAACTAGTATCATGGAAAAAATCTTATAGAAAACGGCATTTATAAACCCAAACTGGTGTCTCTAAATTAATAAAATTCCTCTTTCATTCAGATATTTACGGAAAACAATACTCAATGTAATTTACACATATTATTTTACTTATATATAAGTAATCATTATTAAATATGGTTTTTTGTATTTCAGGTTACTATCATCTTCGCTACTCTTGCAGCAGTCAACGCTAGTGTTCTCTTGGGACATGGTGCTCTGGTGAACACTGGAGTCAGTGCCAGATCTCAAACTCAAGATGTAAGTGTACTGTTACTTAGTAACTAGAGCAATAAAAAACATTTCTCCATTATCAATATATTCTTCAGAAGTAATATGTAAGATACACTGAAATTATGCAGTCCGAAATTAATTTCTGAAATTGCAAATTTAGGCTTACGGCAACTATGCTTTCGGATACGACATCAAGGACGGGCTTGGTGCCACCAACTCCCGATCAGAAGTAGGCGATGCCCACGGAAACAAGAGGGGATCCTACACCCTCGCCGACATCGACGGAAGGGCCCGACGAGTCGATTACGTCGCCGACGGACACGGATTCCGAGCTGTTGTCAAAACCAACGAACCCGGAACCGCCGCCAGTGCTCCAGCTGCCACCCTAGTTGCAAGCCCCTACGCCGGACCCGTCGCCCCAGTTGTAAACCACGTAGCCCCTGCCGCCGCCGTCGTCGGACATGCTGCATCCTACGCAGCTCCTTTAGCTGTTGCCGCCCCTGCTGCTTACGGTGGAGTTCTCGGACACGGAGCTGCCCTTGCCGCCCCTGTAGCNNACGGTGGAGTTCTCGGACACGGAGCTGCCCTTGCCGCCCCTGTAGCCTACGGTGGAGTGATCGGACATGGAGCCACCCTTGGTCTAGGAGCTCCTCTTGGACTCGGATATGGCAAA
>BGPR01005478.1:59293-93165 GCA_013235015.1 Araneus ventricosus | reverse complement strand
AGAAAATTCATAAAGGCAGAATTGACCTATTGTACTACGGAAAAAAATGCTTAGGATTATCTACGCGATTAAGAAACTCCATCATTATTTAGATGGACAACCATTTAAAATTGAAACTGATCATAACCCCTTAGTCTGGTTAAAGTCAAATGTAGGGAATAATCAAAGGTTGATGCGTTGGAGTTTTGCACTCCAACCATTCAATTACACGATTATTCATAGACCGGGAAAATCCATTAAGCATGTAGACGCTCTTTCGCAAGTTTAACAGCTTAAAAAGGTATTTTTGTATGTATTTTGTAAATAGTAAATGTGTAAGATAAATGGTACTGGTATATGTGTCTAGGCAAAAAAGTCTTCCTTGTTGCTATATGACTGTAGCATAAGAGTTTCACAAGTGAAACTCGTCTTAAAGGGGGAGGAGTCTGTAAGATCCCCTAAGATCCCCCAGATCATTAGCGGTAACCTTTTTTCCCACGCCATGGGTCACAGGACAGAGCAGGTGCCTCAGCGGGAAGTCCTCGTTAACAAAGAGAGCCTGGAGTTCAGTCTGGCGCCAGCGGTCTGCTCTTTAGTGGACGCGATGAAAAGGGTAAATTATCTCGAGTCTGAGAAACCGCTTGCGACGAAAGGACCGGCCCCAAAAAAAGGTAAGGAGCCAATTGGCTTGCTGAGGTGGACTCCAGCTACAGAATTGACGATGATTGGTTGGAGAGACTTTTGTGGACCGTTCCCCCAGGAGGAGGACGAGGGAGTTAAAAGGAAGTGCGAGGGAAGAGAACGAGGAGATTTTTGAGAAGAGTTCTTCGGGAGAGGACAGAGACGAGCGAGGGCTCGATTTTCTTGGTGGTAACGAGATAGACTTGGGTCACGGAGATCTCAAGTCCGGTCGATGGAAGACCAACTTCATTCTTTTAGGCCACTCGTAGAAGTGGGCCTGTTTTGGTTATGTGAGCACTGTATCGAACTGTACTCTTCTGTACCTGAACTGTCATTATCTATTAATAATTTTATTGTATTTAATCAAGATCAATATTCAATAAAAACTCTTGCACGCATGTGCTAGATATAGAGAGTATTTCTTGGCTCTGGACCTTCCTCCCCAGAGTCTTTGGCTATCAAAACGTTACAATGTGTCCAGATGATTCCATGTGACGTCAGGGCCTGACGGGAAGACTATAAATAGTCAGAGTGTTTGACCAACTTGGGTCTTGATTCGTCTTTGGACTTTGAACGTGTTGATCGACTGGAATTGTCTTTGGAGTTCTATCCGCAGTGCGAGCTAGTAGGCGTGCGCCACTGAAAGTGCTGTTACTGTTATTAATTAGTGATTTGTCGTTTGTTTGTGCTGCAAATTTGTGCAAGTGCTGTTATTCCTGTTCCCGCGCTTCGTGTTTTCAGGAATATTCGATAATAAAGTGCCATTTTCCGTTATCCTGCTTGTTGGATTGTTTCCACCGTACACACACAGGTCGATTCTTGTAACATTATTAAAGAATACAAAAAATTATGTTGGAGTAAGGTGTCGGCTAAAATAATTAAGCAGGAGTTAACTGGTTGACTGCAGAATGACGTAAAAACGGATATTAGTTGAGCGTTGAATACGTCCGGGGATTCTTTCCCCTTCGTTGGAGGGGCTAGTGTAAGGTACAATTTACACTAGGGAGGGGCGGCGTACTACAAGTCGTTTTTTAAACCCTCTACTTCAAATGTTTTACTATATTTTTAGTTTATTGCTTTTTCAGGAAACGTAATAGAGAGAAATGGAGAAAGAAATGTGATATAAAATAGAAAAAAAGAAGAATATGTAATCGGCTTATATTGAATAAACAAGCATCTTGCATGAAAGGACTCCAATTTTTCGTCGATCGTGAATTGCTCACAAGTTGTAAAATTTTTAACAGTTTTCATTGATAGGGTCGAAAAAATTCCCTCATGGAAACAAAATTATCAGTTTTCCTGTGTGTGCTCCTCTTCAGGAGGCATAATACATTTTCCTTAGCATACTTGGAGGCTAGCATACTGAGTTCGCCGACGCAAAAAAAATAGAATGGAAGGTGGAAGCCAGACTGAACGAATCGGTTAGACTCATTGAACTCGGGGGATGTTCCTATTAGTTTTGAGGAGATAGGACTCAGGAAACAACAGGCGAAAATTCCCAGCAAAAAATATTCATTGGCGTATTCCGTGCGCCAGCCCTTCCGCCTATTGGTTAAGATGGAGTAAATCAAGTTGTCTGAGAATGAGGGATTGAACCTAACACTAGAAACCGTATCTTAGAGACCGTCCGGGAATCGGTTTTACTTCATCGTGGGCTGTGAAATAAAATCAGCTATAGGTATTTTGAAGAAAGCATGCAATGCTTTTATTCACACCGATCACTTTCTAGCAAGATACTGTGCACTACAAGCTAGGTGGCAGACAAATTGTCAAATAAATGTTTTTTAAGTTATTATAGTGCAATATGTTTTTCCAACATGACTTTTAGAATATACTTGCACATTTTAACAATTTTCATCAATTAATCTTCAGATGAGTCATCATATTCCTATACGAGTTTTGTTCCTCTGGATCCCTCCTATCAATTCTCTGACTTTGAGGCGGAATATAAAAGACACAATTTAGTGTTTGTAAGATATAACATTAAAAAAAATTCCTTCTAAAAAATTAAAAAAAATGCTCTGCCAAAGAATTTTACAAAAATTTAAAGAATTATATGTGTAAGTTTAAATTCTCAGAGAAGTTATTATAGTTCACTGAATATGCATTAACTCTCTGACTGCCAAAACGTCTAATACGGCCCGTCATGCAGATTGCCAGACAACGGCCCAGCGGCCAAAATATGGTATGCTTATTTCCTTCCCCTTTTTGAAAAGGGTCGGTAAACGGTGGGGAGCAATCTCATCTTTTTTTACAATGGTTGTTTCCTCTCCCACTGTCACTCTTGATTGATGTCTCCAGTAAGTGTTCGAGGGCAGATGCTCAATTTACTTAAGCTCTCTGCTTACTTACTGTTAAAAATTCTTGCTATAGTGCCTGTTAGTTATCACAAATTGCAGATGACCCTTATATAGTCGGCAAGGGTTTGGATGTTAGGAACATGACGATAAAAGAATGCCCCTCGACGCAAATGACCACTTGCTAATCAGATGGGGGAGGGAAATGTTTATCTTCTGTCATGTCTGACCTCTGCCGGTATGGGTTTTAAAGAATCTAGATTTAAAAGCACTGTGGGTTTCAGAGGGTTAAATAAGGACATTTAGTAACTATTTCAAACAATTAGGACGTTGTAATCGAAAGATACTACGTAGTGATCCGTATTATATTTATAGATGAATTACAACAGAACATTAGGTGGTATATATTTATTTGAATCTGTAGCTCCGAAAGCAAAAAATACTCACCTAGGATAAAACCACAAACTCAATACGAAGAATCAAACAATAAAATGATCATAGAAGCAAATTGGAATTCATGAAGTCTCAGAAAAGACAGTAGTCAATTAAAACGTTTCATTTTCTCATAGATAAATTAAATTGCGTAAATTACTCCTCCCATCAAATTTCGTAAATTACGCCTCCCATCAACTTTCGTAAATTACGCGTCCCATCAAATTTCGTAAATTACGCCTTCCATCAAATGGCGTTCATTACGCCTCCCATCAACAAATATCCCTTGCCTTTATTTCGAGCACAGTGTCAATTAATTGCAGAGTAATACCTTGACGTACAGAATAAGCAGTGGAAACTGAAAATGACACGAAACGATACATCATTCCGGTCACCACAATTCCGAAGTCTTCTCGATCAATGTCAACTTACAGACATGCACTGCGAATCGGGTTTGCATTTGTGGGATTCCAATTGATTTATTCTCACTTAGCAATCATTCTTTTGAAAAAGGGGACTCTTTTTCAGACATCATGTGATTAATAAAGGGCTTTGTTTCAATTTGGCATCTTCCACTTCACTGCCGGATAACAAAAGCAAGTGCTCAGTGAATATTGCTTTGACAATTTAATCAGAGTGGTTACAAAAACTTCTTTAATTTTTAGATATGGTAGATTTTCAGCAGTAATCCTAGTAAACAATGTCAAGAATAAAAACGCATCGAAAATTATTTACATTTTTGAAAAATTCTTACCTTTTTATCGAATGTTGACAGTGTATTCAAACTTAATTATAGTTCTAGGAAAGAGATTAGAAAATTATCCAGGATATTAAAAAGGAGATAAATATCACGCTTGAGTGTTTAGGGAAGGAAACAAGTATGTAAAAAGTGTGTTAAAATTCATTTCGAGGCTTTAAAACGAAAGAAGTAAATTTATCTAGCGAAATATATCTATTCATTTTAGTCTTCAAGGGCATTAATTCTATTCTTCTCCTCATATTTTCACGTCCAGTAGTGTTCACCATTCCCGCATACGCGGCAGATCTTCTATGGAATCAGATTTCGGAAACTGGAACCTTTCGATTCCGAAGTACACACCTTGCTACCAGACCACTGCGCGACCATACCAACACAAATACGATTCAATATAAATAAATGCTTTTTACCAATTATGTTAAAGTTCCCTATATTTGATAAAAGGAGATATCCATATTGTTTATTCATCAGTAAGTTGCATGCCCAGAACATTAATACTAATCTATTCACCACGGAAACGCATTATGTCCGATGAGACCCATTGTTTGTCCCCACCATTGTTTTAATTCCCTTTTATATACTTATATCACTTCCATTTTTGTTTGGCGCAGCATAGTCAAATCAATGGCTCTTACGGCATAAAACACCTACGCCTAATGCGATAAAAAGAACAAAGAAACATTCGACTGATTGTAATCGATGTCACTATTTACATTACGAGTGCCTTTGTCATCAAGGGTACAGAAAATATAGCATCACAAAAATAAAAATGACAGGGAACAATTTCCAATGCTAAATAACGTGCTTGTAGTGTTTAATATTACAAAAGAACAAACGTAAGATTTGATATATGAATTAAACAAAACGAATACTATGTAGATCGCACTGTTTGGAATTTAAATTGATCACCATTGTAATCTGCTAAAAGTCTAATATGTTCCTTTGTGAGTTTCCTGAATATATGACCCTTTTAATGATTTTGGAACATTTTATAATATTATAATTATACAGAAATGTAAGCAAATCCTATAATATTTTTTCCTAAATATTCCTAGTTTAAATTTAAGGCTAATATATATATATATATATATATATATATGTGATACAAACGATAAAATAAGAACATATTATAAAAAATTGATAAAGCAGCATTTATAAATTGTGCTAGTCCGAGAATTTTTAGTTCATATTGCACCAGCCAACACATTTAATAACTAATACTTAAAAAATAAGATACTGAAACAATCTTAAATAGTATAATAAACGTACTTTCATAATGGTAGTTCTAAATGAAATTCTTAAGACATATTATGTCTAAAAATAATGATGCAAATGATTATTATCAACTTTAAACTTTTGTTTTGCATGTATTTTTCAGTAGGAATTTATTATTATGCAGATTTCTTCAGATTACAACAGATCACACCGGCTGATTATTTCAAGAAATTGGATAACATAAAACTAAAAATTCTTAGACTTACTTATTCTGAAAATTTCCATTTACTTCAAACCTTTATTTTGAAGAACTGTACTAATTTATCAGGCATAAAAACTAAACAAAACATAAAATCAGCAGATTTTTATCTTCTTAATCAACACCTTCACTCAAGATTAATGAATAAAGAACACCTCAGGACTATGAACAGATGGCCTGGATGAAATATTGCATCCGATTATTTGTGAGTAGACTAAGAGATTTGTTTACATAAACAGCAAGCGCCACTTTCATCGGCTCTAATGCATCCGAGAAAATTCTGACAAATAAGAAACTGGATTCATCAAAACCTTTCCCACCACAATGCGATGTCCTTAAGAAAATATATCAGAAAAGGCACCAGTTCCCGCTTTACTCAAATCTTCAATTTAATCACATTTCCAACTATAGCGATTTTCTTCGATAATTAGTCAAATTAATTACTACAAATTGGGCTGTTTTGTTATCCAGAAAAGTACTTATAGCCCATCCATTTAACGGAGTGAAATCAGTGATTGGGCTTTTTACCTTCTCTTTTTAATTCAACAGTTCATTAATTGAAAGCTCTGAAAAAGTGTTTGAGTCAATTAAAAAAATGAAACTCTCTTCAATTTTCAAACAGCAAAAATTTAATTCCGTTATTTACTTCTAAAGTTTGAAGGTGGCATTAATTTTTTTCTTAAAGGAATTTAAGTATACGAAATAGTAGAATCGTTGTGAAATCAAATATTATACAAAACTATATATGCAAAAACAATAAAGTCTGCAAAATTCTTTTCTATAATAATTGAAACTTTTCTTTAATTTGGATGTTCTTATATTATTCGTCGTCGTTTTCCTTTGAACAATGTAATCACAGTTAAAAACTTTCGTGAAAATTAATAAAATTATTGTATTAAAAGTTTTTTTTTAATTCAGATATTGTAAATCAACCAAAGAAAAACTAAACTGGATGGCTTATAATAAGTTAAACAGTATTTGTTGTAGTTAATTAGCTCGTAACTTAACTTATTAGAATTAACAGTAAAATTATTCCAATTACGAAATATTAAAATTTCATGGCATGTGCCTAAGCAAGCAAGTTTGAAAAATATTATATTTTACCTTTAACAACGAAAATTATTTCTTTACCTTTCGTCATTTTATATGCCATAAACTTATTACACTAGTTATATATCTTTTTTCATTTCTTATTCAATATTTTTTTGTTTCGTAAACGCCATCGATCACGATCTTAATCTTGTGGCAAAAATTGCCGGATTTTTTGTGTGTGTTCCCTGACACTTCAGATCAATCATGCGTGTTCTTAAACTACGAGTTTTGCTCAAAATAAGTGATTCAAGATTAGAATATATTCTCTGTAGTTTGTTTCTAAGGATATAATGTATTTATGAGGATGCATTCTTTAGTGCTAGAAAAAGGTTACTTTCTGCAGAAAGCAAAAAGCTATTATTAAAAGTGTTTTCAGTTTCATTCTGCGTTTATAGACTTATTCATTTTGCTGATATTAACAATAGCCTCACTGCTCCAATAATGATTTACAAAATAGGGATGAGTAATTCAATATAAATCGTAAAACATGGGGATAATTTATCGAATCATAAATTGGGGAATTTGTTATCCATAACAACGAATTTCTATAAAATCGTTGCTTTGTCTCTAGATAAAACATATTTTTGATTTTATGAAGTATCCTGAAGCTTTTCTTTTGCTCAAAAGAGTTAAACGTTGATATCTATCACATTGATTAGCCTCTGATTACTTCATACGAAATATTTTATTGGATGAAAAGGAATTGTTCCTTTTATTTAACAATTTTTAGTAACAAATAGCTCTGGAAACGTCTAAGAGAGATAGACAAAAAACAATAATATTTTCTTAAAATATTTTAATTCTACAAAAAAGGAATTACAGAAGAACCAGAAGAAGTAAACAATATCAATAACAATATACCTTTTGCACGCAGCGTACCAGCATCCAGTTATTGCATTAACAATATTGTCTATAATCAGCTAAACAATTAAGATACAATCAACCATGATTTGTTTCAATATTCATGTTTTTTGTTGTTTGATTGTATCGTATTTGGGTTGCTGATTATAGACAATATTGTTAACCCTCTGACTGCCAAAACGGCTAATACGGCCCGTCATGCAAACTACCAGACAACGGCCCAGCGACCAAAATGACGTACGCTCATTTCCTTCCCCTTTTTGAAAAGGGTCGGTAAACGGTGGGGAGCAATCTTATCTTTTTAACAATGGTTGTTTCCCCTCCCACTGTCGCTCTTGATTGATGTCTCCAGTAAGTGTTCGAGGGCAGATGCTCAATTTACTTAAAGCTCTCTGCTTACTTACTGTTAAAAATTCTTGCTGTAATGCCTGTTAGTTATCACAATTTGTAAACGACCCCTATACAGTCAACGAGGGTTTGGATGTTAGAAACATCACGATAAAAGAATCCCCCACGACACAAATAACCACTTGCTAATCAGATGGGGAAGGGAAATGTTTACCTTCTTCCATCTCTGAACTCGGTCTGGGTTTTAATGAAGGTAGATTTCAAAGCCCTGTGAGTTTCATAGGGTTAATGCAATAACTGGATGCTGCCGCGTTGCGAGGAAAAGTATATTGTTATTGGTATTGTTTACTTCTTCTGGTTCTTCTGTAATTTCTTTTTTGTATAATTAAAATATCTTTCTTTTGTATTTTATTGGAATTTGCTGCACTTTTGCGCCATTTTGTTAAATGCAAAGTTTAATTTTTAATACATATTTTTACATTATTTCACTTGTAAATATTTATCTTAAATTACTCTTCCCTTTCATTCTGTCGTCTCGAACTTGTAATGCGTATGCACTTCTCTAGATTTATTGCATTCCCCATCTCTTTCTTAACCTGCATATGACGATAGTTTTTATAACCACAGCTCTTACTGCTTACACTGCGAAACCCTTGAGTTACGACCATTCATTGTATTGTGGTCTATGCTTATATAGGTACATTCTATCATCAAGTAAACTGGTAACAAAGAGTTTGGAAACCGTACATTGAGATGTCCAATTTAATATTTTCCTACAGTTTTGTACGTCGATAAAACTGTGTCTTATCTGAAATAAGGTAGTAATTTCAATTTTTTTGAAAGATATCTCTCTAATATCTGCAATAATGTATGGACTGTTTACTATGCCATCACTACACCTGTCGATATTCAAAAACGTTGTAAGTGGAAAACGACATTACATGGTATTCTGTATGCAGAAGGTGATAATTAATTCAGTTACTAACTGAGAATATTCTGAAGTTGTAATATATAGTCAGATTGATTTCAAAAATTGTAAGCTTACTATTCAAATTATGCGCTCAACAATTCTGAACTAAAAGTAGTAGTTCCACAATCGTCCTACACTGAAGAGCCAAAAAAACTGGTACACCTGCCTAATATCGTGTAGTGCCCCCACGCACACACAGAAGTGCCGCGACGCGATGTGGCATGGACTCGACTAATGTCTGAAGCTATCTTGGAGGCAATTCACACCATTCATCTTTCAGGACAGTCCACAAATCTATAGGAGTGCGAGGTGGGGAGATCTATTCTCAACATCATGTAGCAAGGCATCCCGGATATCTTCAATAATGTTCATTTCTGGGGATTTAGATGGCCAATGGAAATGTCTAAAGTCAGAAGAGTGTTCCTGGAGCCACTTGGTAGCAACTCTCGACGCGTGGGGTGTCGCATTGTCCTGCTGGAATTGTCCCAATCCGTCGGAATGCGCAATGGACATGAATGAGTTTAGGTCATCGGGCAGGATGCGTAAGTACTGTGCAGTCACCAATGGTACACGTGTGGGCCTTCGGCTCTCAGAGCCCATATTGTTGACAATCCATTGAACAGTTCTCACGCTGGCACTTGTAGTTGCCCCATCATTGAAATCCGCGGCAATATGAGGAAGTGTTGCACGTCTATCTCGTTTAAGAATTCGCGTCTGACGTCAATGGTCCAGTTCGTTCAAGGTTTTTTTCCGGCCTCACCGATGGCGGAAATTTGATGTTTTACCGGATACCCGATATTCACGGTACACTCGTGAAATGGTCGTACGCGAAAATCCGAATTTCATCTTTATTTCGGAGATGCTATGTCCCATCTCTCGTGCGCCGACTATAACGCCGCGTTCAAAGTCACTTAAATCTTGAAAACTTGCCATTGCACAGCAGGAACCGATCTAATACATTTGTCACACATCTGTTGTTTTATATAGGCGCTGCCGACCACATCGGGTTACGATGATTGGTTGCATACCCCATTATTTGCAAACGCACGCCTGTACCAGTTTTTCTGGCTCTTCAGTGTATAAAGGGGGCTTTCAGAAATGCATGCACAGCAAAAAGATAACAGATTACTGAGAAAATATGTATAATTTTATTATATTATGAAGCATATTTATGTAACATCGGGCATTTTGAATTAGTCACGATATATTGCGCAATATGTTCCCCATTAGCAGTTTGTATCAATGCAAATCGATGCCTAGTGGAAAAATAAATTACTGTTCTCAAATCTGACCTCAAGTGCAGTCTCAAATAACCTAAATGAGTTGCTGAGAAATTAATGAAATTAATTTAACTGGGTAAGTTTTTGTCGTTTTGATCCTCTTTCTAATAGGCTTGACCTTCTACCGCTTCTTCAAGGTCTGGGTTTTCATTGTGATAAGTATTAATGAAGTTTAATTCATTAAATATTCTTTAGCTTCATTAAAGAACAAGGGATTCCTTGAAATGCTCATAAAACATATGAAAATTTATCTTTGCATTTGGCAATGTATATTCGATAGAATTGTAATTATTTTTTAATTATTTAAGAAAGGAAAACAATTTAATAACAAGGTATTACGGAACAGAAAGCCGTCTATTACTCCTGTACCCTTGACCAGTCTGGTCAGTGAACGGTTTGATGGGCAAGACACGGATATTTTATTTCAGATATAAAAAAAACAACAAAAAACAGACATTTACACGATGTACTGCATAGGCAATTACACTTTAACACTATTATTTCGTATTGTTCTTTTCTTTAGGTGTTAATTTTCTTTTTCCTTTAACGTAGGACTACGTTCCTCCCATTGGGGTCTCAGGAAGGAAATTGATTCACACACCAAAACGCCGCAAAAAACGTTGTATGGGAGATCCTCTATATTTTGGTAACTACATATGATAAAAAAAAACTAAAGTCTTATTTTAGAGATAAAGGGTAACAACAGAAGTTACAAAAAAACTTACTTAAACTTAAAAACTTACGAGAAATTTCGAGAAACAAAATAGTCACGCGAGTAAAGTAGTCCTACGCCTTTAACATCAGCGGCTATTTGAAAAGATAGCCTCCCGTCATTTTTTTTCTGAGGGGGGAAGTCTGGTCATTTGGAGTTTGTTGGATGATCTCGCTGGAAAGTTGAAGGCTATGGAGGTCGCAAGAGATCTCTGATATTTGTCGCTTTCATCGGAGAAACTGTTGATCATCAAGAACTTATATCAATCTTCAGCAACTCTTTGTTCTCGAAACTGTGAAACTGTTTATACCACAAACTCGGGAAGGTAACAAAAATCAAATCACCAAACATGTAAATAGAGCGAAATTTCAAAGTTTTAAAGCATTCCAACTGTGTCCCATTGATGCAGCAGGTCATTTATTAATGACCTTAATTTCTTTTCATTTCTCCGAGTTTTTCACAAGAAGATAGATTCAAAAATCTAGATAAAAATGCATTCTTAAATAAAAGAGGAAACTATAAAGGAGACTGATTTTCCTCGTTAATACCAACCGACCTTCATTAACTATCGATTATCTAATAAACGAAAATTAAACATCATTAGTGTTGTTCATGGTTAGAAGAAGATGAGTCATTTTCTTTGCCTGTTGCTGACCAAGCTCTCTTCAGTGTAATTTGAGCTTCTTTCTAGGAAATTCTTTTCGAGAAAACGCTGTGGAATTATAATACGCTTAAATAGATTCTTGCAAGGTCTTTTTCGCTGCATGCTATTCATAGCTATTTAACTTAATGAGATTCACTGCTGTAATAGCCTCAAACCTTTTTAAAATTAAAAACCTACACCGGCCCGGCATACTCGAAAGGGTGTAAAGCCTTTAGCAGACTAGTGAGGAAATATAAAAGCAATACAAGAATATCAATATGACATGACACATACAAAGGCATCACAAACACAACAGAGAACGAACGAGAGCAAACATTGCAAAAGAAGGAACAACATCAAAATAAATAAAGTAACCTAAAACAAACACACTCACAAGAGTAATAGCAATACGCCACGGATTCTATTCACTTGGAGAGAACCATAAATAAATTTAATTTTGTTTGATTTTTATCACCATGTCTGGAGCAAACATGAAAAATAGTCAAACCACTCAAAAGGAGGAGCCTCCAGTATGCATCCAAATGAGCAAAACACAAGCACAAGCTCAGCACAACACACCTGTAAAAAGAAGGAGGCAATAAAAATTTTTGTAACGTATCATTAAAAATCCCACAAAAGAGCATCAAAAATAGATTTCGTGGTCTCTCACCAGTCCAGAAAACAATGAAATCCACCAAAGTCCGCGTTAGTCAAACAATAATAAAAATACAAGAATAAAATGATCAAATTTTGAAAATAAGAAGGATGAAAACAAGGTTACCAATTGGGATTCCCAAGGGTGAATGCTCAATGAAATTTAGGAAATTAAAACATTTTAATAAGTTCAGGATTAACTTTAAAAAAATATAATCAGTTAAAATTAACTACGTAAATAAAGTGCTAAAAACTTAGGGTAGGGAGCAGGGACAACCCACCTAAAATTTTCTTAATCAGTGGTGTTTAGGCAAAAAAGTAAAGATATCTTAAAAACATTTAAAAGCAATTTCATTCCGGGCCCTTCAGTGAAGGGTTTCGCCTCAAGCTTTATTTTTTGCCCCAATTAGCCTTAAGATACTTTTATGTAAGTTGTGTCTAAAAAATTTATAAATTATGGAACTTACATCATATTACCTAGGCTATATTTTAATTATTTTTTGGCAAAAGCAGTTGCCGTTTTTTGTAACAATTAGACTCTGAAGAAATTTTGTATTAAGTCGCATTCTCTAAGAAACAACAAGTCTTTCGCCAATGCAATGCGTGCAACGAAGCTTATCATTTTATAACAAGATTCTACACATGTTCTAAGAAAACTAGGATTGTATGTTTGAAATTGTATATCTGATAAAATATTTAGAAAACATGGATTAATTAAATTATAGTAGATTAATGGTATAGAATAAATGGATGTATAGATAGATGCTCGAAAGAAATGCACGGAATTCTTAACAAAAAATATGTTATTATTTTCGATACTTATCAGTTTCCAATTCTTATAATTTATACATAAAATTGCTTTTACAAAAGAAACATAGAATATTCTTTAACAAAAACTATATTCTATTATAGTAATAGAGCTAACTTTATTATATAAATGGGGCATTTTATAAGACCTAAATATCTTTAACAATTTATCAGTCAAAGAAGTGAAAATAAATAATCCAACATAACCGTCAACTTATTTTCATATTAAAAAGATAATCAAAAATAAATCTAGAATGGACAATTATTTTTATTATATATATATATATATATATATGTGTGTGTGTGTGTGTGTGTGTGTGTGTGTGTTAATCTTGTACTAAAAGAAAATTATATCTTTTTTGATAATAGGATTTACCATCTAATTAAAGTTTTACTTCAAGGAGGTCCAGCTAGCAATAGTTTAGCAAATATATACCTACACTACTTTGAGAAAGATTTAATTATTAATAGCAATAGTATATTATTTCGTTATATAGATGAGTTGATATTATTTAATAAAGAAATATACCTTAAGCCACAAATAAATTTCTATCCTGACTATTTAAAACTAATAAAAACTAATGGCAGCGAATTATCTGCTGAATTTCTAGATCTAGCCATGTGAGCGCCCAATTTTTTTGAACTTTTAGCTATCAGGTTAGAAAACTTCGCTTTTAAAAGAAATGAATCGATATTTTTAGTATTTAATTATGACTTTGAAATCTTAAGAACACTTTATCCATGGTTATTTAAGAAAATATACATATAAATAAGAGCTATCTGCTTTTGAACTGAACATGAAAAACGGAAAAAGACGTTTGCGCCGCTCGGAGGGCTAGATATAAAATTTTAGATAATAAAATAGTAACAGATAGCTTTGATAAAAGAACTGCATTTAATTTTCAAATTAATAAATTTCCTTTTGGGTATAGTAATCTGAGCATTTCTGCCTTCAAGAATTTAGTGAAAAATGATATAATTAGAAATAATAATTTGGTAACAGACAATGATAATAGAATTAAGAACATAAAAAACTTTTACAGTTTTGCTTTTGTATATTTAATATCTAAAAGTTTTTTAAGAGTCTATATAGATAAGAAATATTTAGGTTACTTAGAATAAAACATTCATATTAGTATTTAATGGAATATTTATAATTCTTTGTTTGTAAGGTTTTGTTTTTTCTTATATTAGTTGTAAAATAAGAAAATAATAATTTGTAATTTTATTCAAATTGGTTACTGATTTATTAGTTTCAGATTTACTACATAGGTGGCCCCAGGATTTATAATTTTAAATATTTCTTAAAACAAGATTGGATTACTAATAAAAAAATATTTTATTTTATAAAATCTAGAAAATTAATTGTATTACATAATTTAACGGGTTTTGAGATTTTTCATATAGGCACCATACTTATTCTTTAATATCAAAATTAATTATATTATTTGGTCAATTTATGTTGAATCATAATTAGAAATCTAGTTTTGGCAATGTGTGAAGTCAAGTTAAGTGGCGGTTTATATTCAAAATGTGGAATACTGGTAAGGATGGGTAGAGACATTGATTCTATAATTCTTAATGAATAAGTATGGATGATTTATTGAATGATGTATTAATTGTTTTCAGTGCAATATACTGTTGCATTACATGTATTTAATTTTAGTACTTTCCATATAGGGATGTTTTATTGTTAGGGTTATTGTATGATTTTTCTTTCTAAATTCTTGCATTTTAGGGTAAATTACACTGTCTGTTTTATCAACAACTTTAGTAACAGGGATAGTTTATACAGCAAAATTGATTTAATCTGGTTGAAGTTTGTCCACAGCCATGCAACTAATTTAATTGTTGAAAACTCCATATACTTGGATTGACTTTTAAATTATTTTGGATAGCAGCAGAGTTCTTTTACATGTTAACATCTAAATCTTTAAACTTACCTTTTGTTCTTGGTATCTATAGTACTTTCAATTCTTGAGATTTAGTTTTATATTTGGTTGTTTTGCTTAATTAATGAATATTTAGTTTTTGATTTGCATGTCTTTTTTACTTTGTTTTTGTATGTTCATAGTTATATTTTGGTTTATATTATAATATATGTGTTAAATTTTTAGAAAAAAAAACAACTTTTTGAATTTTCTAAGTTGAACGTGCAATATGCATTTTTGGTAGAAGAATGCCATGGCCCAAAGATAGATGGGTGATCTATTTCTTCTTTTCCCAGTCAAGCAGCGGCTATATTAAGCTAAACAAAATCATCAATATAAATGATGCAGATCTTAAGTGTGGTAGAAAATGGATGAATAATACGATGCTGTAAATTGTCCTTCAATATGGGGCATGATAGTCTTTTTAATTTTCCGGTGATCAAGTGGGGTCTAAAAATGACTCCAACGCCAGATTTTGCCGAATAGAGAGGAGTCATCTGTGATCTGTACAGGGTCATCTACCACCTAAACGTGCGTTGCCCACGCACACTTTCCATTACAAAATCTGTATTTTTTTGCAACCTCAACTTGCCTTTACATTTTCGCCCGATATTTTTGAGCCACACTGTATACAAAAGCATATTTTCCCATTAGATTCAATACGTAGAAAAATAACCAATTTCTCTAGTTCATTTGTAAGATGAGTTATATACACGCTCAGCAAAAGAAGAATGTATGTTTCTATAAAAAATATAAGAAATGCCGCATTTTGAAAGCTAAAAATCAACCAAAATTTGAATGCACGAATCGAAAATCTGAAGATATGATATGCAGCTTCCGATTTGTACAAAATTTATTGTAAATATTTCAAGACCTTCTTTAAAGAAATCGGGGATGTAACCCTGTCGGAGGTCCGGATTGTTAAATGGAAGAATTTTACATAACGAACTGACCAGTAACGAGCAAAATGAGGAAAAGATATCAACAGTTTTGGAAACACTTATGTATCTGAAGTTCAGTATATGACACGACTGCAATTTGCAATGAACTTTATGTCTGCTTCCAAAGAACATAGAACAGTGTAGAAAGGAAATCTTCAAATTTAAATAGTTATATTTAAGCAATTTACATAAAATTTTGAATTAATGTTTCTTTGGAGAAACTGCCCAACTATTTATAAATTTTCCCTCATTTGTAGCTTCCATATCATAAAAGAATTATAGGGCGGAAAAATACTATTACGAACATCGTCCGGTGTGTGTGCACGGTGAAAACACTCGAACAAGCAGGCAATGGAAAATAACACTTGATTCTCGAATATTCCAAAAATACACTAAACGCAGGTAATAGTAAAAACAGCACTTGCACTGATTAGGAACACAAATAGACATGAATTCACTAATAAGAACAGCACCAGCACTTTCAATAAAACTCGGCGTCTATAGTAGCTCCCACAGCGGATGAAACTCCAAAAAAGAGATTCCAAAGACGTTCGAACTGCAAAGGCGACCCCAGTCCATCAACACGTTCGAAGTCGATCTACACACTCTATGCTCTGTTATACGAGCACGATCTCTTAATAGTCAGGCCATAATGTCACATAGAATCATCTGGATAAATCCAGATCTCGGCCCTGAATAGAGATATCAAGAAAATTCTAGTACTTTCGAGATCCCACATTTCGTCGCCAAATTTCTCTCCAAAACGGTCGCCAAGTTTGACACCAAGGTCGGTGGTCCATAGTTCCATTTCCCAAAATTCCCATACACACCCTGTAGAACTCGCTTCCCAACCATTAGAATAACATTACTGGGTAGCCACTTTCCATGTTTGTAACAATACTATTCATATGAATTTGAAGTAGCTGTGAAAAGATGAATTTAAGTGTCGTTTAATTGCTTTCCAGAGGAAAAGGGGCAAGATCTCCAATTATTGCAGAAATTTAATTATCATTCTTTTGAAAAGGTTTCTTTCTCAAGTATAATAGACTCAACTGAGTCGTTGCTCTTCTAAGAAATTAATTGTAGTGCTAACAGTTACAATTTTGGAATTTCTATTCATTTTGTAAGTTGTGAATATTAAGAATCCAATTCTGCAGGACGAAGATTATACGAACACTGTCAACCAACATTTTTTATTTCTGGTTCTGGGAAAACTATAAGTTTATGTTTTTTGCGTTAGAATTATTTATTATATGAATACTCTGAAATGTTTTTAAAATGAAGTGAAAGAATTTTCTGCTTACTTAATCAGAAATAAGCCCACATTATTTACTTATTACTTACTAGTCTACTTTATTTACTTACTACTTATAAAATTTAACATACTTATAATTTGCAAAATTTCTAATTTACAAATAAAAATCTGTAAGTATTCTTCACATAAGTAGGGAAACATGAAATGAATATTAAAATTTGAACTTAAACTGTTTCAAGTATTAAGATTACAAATTATCCAGCGAATCTATTTCTAAAAATTGAATTTGTGACTATAAGGTTCAAATATTTGAACTAATTCATGCATATTTAATAATTCGAAATTTAAAAATAACCAAAAATTATCGTATTTCATAGAAGATTGATTGTTGGGAAGCGTACCAATTTTTATCACAACAAAACATTTTATAAATTTATTTCAATATCATGAATATTACTCCCTACCAAGAAACCATTTCTTTCGCTCCGATTATAAAATATTTCAGAGATATTTACTTTCATTCACACATAGAGAGACATGATTTAAAATTTGTACTACTAAATATTCGTTAATCGATATCTTCTTGTATGTAATTGACATGTTAAGGGAAAAAATAAGAGTTTCATTTTGACGGTTTCTAATTTTCAGAGTTATGACGAGATTTCTTGTGAGTTTTGGAAACCAATTTATTTGGAACGGAATTGAAGAGAAAAATATTCTGCAAGTATAAGCATTTATAATTGCGACACTTAATCAGCATGCCTCTATTTCTCAGATAGGACAATCTAATGGAAGAGAAATGGGGGTCCATCAGTGCTTAATTTGACTGCATCCATCGGTTATCCAAAATACTTCTAGAAACCGAACAGCAATTTATTTCATTGCGAGAAATCATTAATTTTGGGAAAGTTTGTGAAGACCGCAGGCATCACTTATTCAGGAATTTTGAGGAAAGACGGCCACGAAATGAAACGCTGCATTGAACTAAATTATTACAATTGATGAATTCACAGTTGCTAAGCTGAAGGGATCAATGATTTTCTGTTCAGTGGCCATAATTGTTCATTCTCAATTTAATACAGCAATAGTAATGAGGAGATTCTGGTTAATAATAAAGAACTCTAAAGATCCATGCGCATGGAAGGCAAAGTTGAATTTCATCTGTCCGTGAGAGAGTGATTTCTTTACAGTTTAATAAATAAATTGTTACTTGTTTAATAACTGATCGCATAAGCCAAATTCGACAAATGATTTTCCATTAATTATGGGAATATATACATTTTGAGATTCAAAAGACGATATATAAGCAATTTTTCAAAATGAGGATCTAAATTCCGAGTGTCATTTTCGTGCATGTATCATTTTCTGGCCAGTGAATATGGATCATTTTTAAATCATATCAAGCAGTCATTTAATATGTAATCATTTTTTCGTACTCTTATTAACTCGTATTATTTCGTACTCTTATTATTTCGTACTCTTAATATTTTAGGCGGCAATATTTTAAAATGGCCTTTGCATAAAAGCTATAACATTATTTTATTATATCCTGAAGCATTTTTGTGCTATAAAATTATAAGATACTAGCGGGATACAGAACTACTCGCTCCGCTCGTCAACCCCCAACAATCACGTTGTGATTCTTTTGGGATCACTACGTGATCCCAACTCGCTTCGCTCGCTCGCTATACAGTTATGAGTGTCTGCTAGTAATAGGAAATTATAAATACATTAATTGCTAAAAGTAAATTTAAATTATTTGAATAGTATGAAGTTCTAACATTAATTTTTCATTAATTACAAAAAATTAAATAATCAATTTCTAAAATTAAAATTTTATCTTTATACCATATATATGTAAATGTTAGAAAGAAATTTGAATGCTAAAGTGTATGATAAGATGTTTACAAATAAAAATCATTCTCATCAATCAGAATTCAGGCACTTAAAACTTCTTGGCATACAATTGAATGTGTTTTCAACAGTTTCATTAGCCCTAACTTCATTTCGACAAACTTCTAAATATCCACACTTCTCAATGAATTGTTGCTCAGAAAAGTTTCGTCACATGTATACACACTCACTGCAATAATTATTTAGCCAAGAAAGATATAACTTTTATCTCTAGGTAGCTATTTATATGTTAAAACCTCAGAAAATTTGAGTTTTCGAAAAATGATTTTACACATTTCACAAACTTCCAGTTTAAAAAAGACTATTTATGGTGACAAATGGCTTTAAACATGTTCATATTCACTATTCAAAATTATAACCCATAATAATTATTTACTTTTACCTTTATAAGATTGGCAAAGTAGCCTTTTTGAAAAATAAAAAAAAAAACTGAAATTCTTGCTTTTTACACCAAAATTTTAAATATGGTTTTCCCACAGAAATATTGATCAGAAAAGCTTTGCCACATGTATACGCACTCACTGCTATAATTATTTAGACAAGCAAGTTATAACTTTTCTCGCTGAGTATATATTTATGTGTTAAAACCTCAGATAATTTAAGTTTCCGAAAGATGAGTTAACCCATTTCACAAACTTTTATCTTAAAAAGGACACTTTAAAGTGACAAATGGCTTTAAATATGTTCAGATTCACTATTAAAAATTTTAACCGATAAAAATTATTTACGTTTACCTTCATAAAATTAACAAAGAAGCATTTTTTCAAAATTTCAAAAATTCTTCCTTTTTAAACAAAAATTTTAAACATGCTTTTTTCCATTGAAATAATGATCAGCAAATCTACGCTACATGGAAAAAAGAGCAGAGTCCTGTCATAGTCAACTATGTTCCTGTAGCTCGGAAACTTCATTACGTACACAAAAGCTCTTGACTCTATTTTGCTTATTCCGACTGGATCGTCTTAGGAAAGATTCCTCAAAAGTTTCAGTTGTTCGAAAGTTCTCTTTTTTGTCAATTTCGAATTATAATTGAAACTGCCCGACTTAAACTCATTTTGAAAAATTTAATTGTCTCAGATCAGATCGAACTAAAGTTGCGAATCGAATGTAGGCGAAACAAACTTGCGATCTGTTGCCAAACGGTGATTAAGAAATTCGACCCTTTTTTGTCGCCACTTAAGAGAATTATATATAGAGATATTCACTTTCAATGTGAACGCAGTTTATGATAAAAAATAATTGTTTTATAGGTAAAAGGAACAAAGTTGTCTTACAATTTGTAACATGATATTTATCAAAAATAAAGAACAATGCTTTCACAATTTAAGAACAATGGTAATAAACAATAAGCCTTAATAATTACAATATTTATTCAGGATATTTTGCATCGTGGAAGGGAGAACATAGACAAAGATAAATGGAATCCGTCAGAATTAAATATGACTAGAAACGTTCATCGGTTTGACAAAATACTTAGGAAACCGAAATGTAATTTATTTCCATGCGATAAATCATTAATTTCAGGAAAGAAAGATTGTGATTACCGCAGGCATCACTTATTCAAGAAGCTTGAGAAAAGACGGCTACGATAAGAAACAATACATTGAATTAAAACCGTTACAGAAGATGGAATCAAATCATTGCGACTAAAATTATCTGTGTTTAGAGAGCATGATTATTCTTTCCCAGTTTAGGTGAAACACTAATGATGAAGAGATTATGTTTATTAATGAAGAACGTCTAAATTTCACCTACGTTAAGTTAATTCAATCGGTTTGAAAGAAAGACATTAGTTTCTTATTTCCGTTAACCTAGAGTTTTGGGTGCGTACTCACTTCGATTCCCTTAAGCTCGCCAACTGTTTGTCGCCAAGAGAGAGACAGAGTGCCAGAACATTTGTATTGGATGCAAGTTGAAAATTTTTCGGCGCCGTTTGCTCATGCGCCGACAGTGATTTTTTTACCGGTCTACGGCGCATGCCCTTAATTTCGCCTCATTTCTATCGGTCCACTGTCTGCCCTCTTCGATTTGAGTGGTCAGCCTAAGAATTTGAATAATACTTCGTTTGGAATTCTTGATCATTTACCGGACAATTTTTTTCAATAACCGTTCGCTTCTCTTCTGAAGATTTTCTGTACTTTAATTTGCCGATTCTCTTTCTCTGTGTTGCTTATTATGGCTTCTAAATATCGGACAAGGAATGTTTTTTCTGGAAACTATGGTTTTTCTTGCTACGTTTCATCGTCTTCAGACATCGCACAGTTGGATATTTGACGAACCTGGGCGGCCAAAATTATTTTTCGGTTGTAAACTAATTTAAACGTATTAGTTAGTAAATTAATGAACTTTTTGTAGAAAATATCGCTTTATAACTTAAAAATAATTGATATTTTATAACTTCATAGTTATATAAAGGATGGCCATAAAATAACTTCTCCTGTTTTGAGGCTTCTGGGGCGCACAGCATTTAGAGTATCAAGACGAGATTTTGGATCTAAGTATTATGGGCTATGCGCTTGAAATTTTATAGTTATTTCTCTCTTATGGTTTCGGTTACAGTTAAAAATATTCTAATTTTTTGAATAGCAACAAACACCTTAATTTTTTTTTATTATTAATGAATATATCATCTTGATATTCTGAATGCAGTGCTCACTAGAGGCCTCTAGATAGACCCGGTTATTTTATGATCATACCTTTTACATTGAACAAAATTAATAATATTACATTAATTATATTTACAGAAAAGAAGTCTGAAAAATAACAAATAATTGAATAAATGATAAAAATAGTTGAATAATTGTGTAAAGAATTAGTTAATAATTCATGAGGAAGGTGCCATTTATTCGTCTGATGATAAATCATTGATGTCATTATCTGTTTCTTCATGATCGGAGTCCTCTTCATCAAGAACTTCAGAAAATTCCATTGGCAGTAACATCTCTAAAGTCTCTTTTAAGAATGATTTTGACTTTTTCCTCATCGTGGGTCTCATACCCGTCAACACTGGACCTGAACTCAACAGCAATCTGTTGAGAACATCCTCATAACAAGAAAGTCTGGAAAATTTTCGGGCTCAATTTTGACCGAATGATCGGAAATGTTTGCTGCGTGTTTCGGCCGCTTCTTCTGACAATTGGCCTATTGGTAGTAGCATTTTCTATTGCAATCGGACCATGAATTAAGATCTTATGCATAGTAGGCGACATTGGCTACCATGGAGATAATTGCACGTGGAGCTCAGATGTTTCTTCTGTAAATTCTTCGAACTTTTGCAAATTAATCTTGTTGCCACTGGATATGGTTTCTAGAATTACTTTAAAACGATGTATTAAAGCAATCCATCTGATCTTTAACTGAGATTTAAAATGGGAGAAATTGTGCTTTATTTTTTAAATTTCATCGTCATCAAAAGTATCACTTTGAAGATAATTTTCGATTTTAATTTATCATGTATATTTGGTTAATTTTGTTGTTGCATAATGTTAAATAACTCTCTTCGAATCATTACTTTGACACCCGATGACCCTAGAGTAAAATAGAAACAAAAAAGTGCATATTAAATATATGCAATTTAGATATCTAAATTTTGAATCTCTTTTTTTAAAAAAAAATCGCACGAGTATGTGGTAACTTTTTAGAAAAACATAAGCAACTTTGACTCGACTTCTTTTTAGATAACTAAATGTTGACAAAGAACAATTTCAGTATTTTTTGCAAAATCCTAAAAAGAGATAAAATGGAATGAACGCAATGTTTTAAGTAATATTTATAACTGATATAACTTTATTCCAATCAAAATGTCTGAAAATTACACACATATGATCGTTTTGAAAATATTCATAACAATTTTCTTTAAATTGCAATTCATATCATAAATAAGAGATTAAATGCACAGTAATTGGAATGCCTACTGGAAAATTTGGAATAGCAATGTTTGAAATCCCTTCATTTCAAAAGTTGGGCAAATCAGGAGCTAATTTAAACAAAGACACAAATATAAAGGTCTAAATTTATGGATACAAAAAAAAATTTAGCGTGGAAATGTTTGGAAATATAACAAAAACCTTCGAGATTTCGCATTTTTTTTCAAAAACATTTTTGAAAAAAAATGCGTTATTTTCAATTACTTTTGCAATTATTAAAACTAATTTTTTAACAATTCAAATCCATAAAAAAATATGGACACATACCTGCCTCATCATTATCCATAACTGTTAGATTTTAATTACTTCTAGAAATGAATGTATTCACATACGAAAATGGAACGTTTGAAGCAACAACTATTTGACGCAGGATACAGTTTACACAACACTCCAGTTTGAGCTAATAATGCAGAGTTCAAGGTCAGTTAAGAGAGTTAAAAATGGTATCACGTGATTCCCCAGTTATTCAGCTTTATAATGCACATCCATTCGATCGTGCGCTGTAGTTTATAAAATCGACTTTTGGCCGTCCAGATTCGTCAAATATCCCACTGTGCGTCGTGTTTTCCCTGTGTTTGTGCTTTCCCTGTATGTTTCGTTTTGAGATGCCGTTGGCATCGAATGCGCAGGAGAACTATAAAAAACCCACTGTGCATCCTAAACAGTGTTTGGCGACAGCACATAAAATTGCGCCAAAGAAAATTGGCGAGAAAATAGTACGCATCCTAAACTTCATGTAATATGGCCGAGGGTGAGCTAATCTTTAATGATATTTTCGTTGGAGATGCCTCTCAAACTGAATTTGGAACAGATTACTTATTTTGAGAAATTGCAAGGACTATTAAGGAACCAATGCGATTGAAAAAGTTATCTTATTCTTCTTAAATTATATATAGCTCATAAAAAAGTGTTCTGTTTAAAGAAAAATAACGTGAATTTCCATACACTTCCTTAAATGAAATTATCCAAAGACACTTTGTAATGATCAACATTCAAAAATTTCTATAAGTTAGCGGAGAGAACTGCATAAAGATATGAAACTCAGTTAATACATCGTAAGAAAAATTTTTGATTTAACCCTCTGACTACTAAGCAGGCCGTAACCGGCCATGCAACTTCTATACCAGTGGGGCGAATTTGGGCCGGTTACTGTTTCGATAGCGGGGAGAAGGCATTTGGGCGAGCTAAGCTTGGGGCAGAGATAAGAGATAAAAGGCCTTCCTTTGACATCCGAATCCATCCCACGGATACAGTAGTAAACAAACCTCCGCATACAACTGTACTCAGATTTTTAGAACCCTCTGTGGTCAGAGGGTTAAATAGTGGTTATCTCTGGAGATTGGAAAACGTCTATCTTTTCTTTGAAGAGCCCAAGATTCCGCTGATTTACAAAACCCCATAAACCTATCATCTTCCCGTTTCCCTTCACGGACAGATTCGACATACAACTCTATTCAGTGCTCCATACGCTTGGAAGAGATTTCTAAACATTTGTCTTTATTTTCACCGTCTTCTTTTTCTTTCTTCTTCCGCATTCATTGCTGTTATCCAGATTTATATTTATTTCTCCGTTCTTGTTCCCAGTCACGCAGCCATGGATGGCGGATGTGTTAGAATATCGTTTACTTTTCCCATTTACTTATGTTTTTGTTTCCCGTTTGAATTTTGCTTTCACCGTAATTTTCTTTTAGGGTTCACGTTGTTTCCGCTGCTCCACATTCATTGCATTTCTGTTTCCTGTTGATAATCTTATTATCCCCCAAGACTTCGATTCCTTTCTTCTCACGGCACATAGGAAAGTCTTCAAGCCCAGTTAGATCTACGGCCAGTTCATTTAGTTTTCTTACTTTCCAAGAAAACATTTATCCCCGTCACTGAGCAGTCACGTGTTTCTAGAATTTCTATAACCTTATTGGAAACTCGTTTTAATATTATGTTGTTATTTCTCCATCTTCTTGTAATTTTTCTTCATTTTAGAAATATTAGACATTACTAAAAACGTTTATATTTTAATCGAATTAATATAAATATAAAACGAAAGTAAAGAAGAAAAAGTATAAATAAGAAACAGAAGATTTAAACAACAACGATAACAATACATCTTTATGAGTGCTCAACGCAACAGCATCAAATGATTGTATCAACAAAAAATTAAAACGATTAATATTTAAAACACATAAAATGTAATTTAGAAAGTAAAAGAGAAATATTCAAAATGGAAGGAATGAATGAGAACCTGAATGACGAACTTCTTCGAAGCCCACTCACCATAGAAGTTCTAAAATGGGCAAAATTTTCTGTGAAAGGTAAGATTATAAATCAAAAATATACCCTTTGTGGCCTGAATGCTGTCCAACCGCAATACAAGAAACATTTTGAAAAAAATCAAGAAGCAAAAAATTCTTAGAAAAAATCCAAAAGATACTAGAGTGTGTAAAATAATTTACCCTCTCTGTTAATCGAATTAACCACTTACAGTTTATTTTTCCTGCCATATTGTGTCTAAAAATAAGCAAATTTTTTATAAGCAGCTTTGAATTCAAATTGATTTTATAAATTCAAATCAGCAGTAAAAACAGATAGAAATATTGATTTTATTAGTTTCTGATAATTTTTAATTGCAGGGGAAAAAGGACTTAAAAACTGGTTTACCGAACCTAACCTGACCTAAAAATTGGTTTACACTTGTTTTGCTATCCAATTTAATTAGACAGCTAGAACTAATTACTAGAAACATTACAAAGTAAAGATGGCTTGGCTTAGAAGTGGATTGGATTAGATGAATGACCTGCCCGAGCCGCATTCGTGCTAAATTGTTAAGTGGAAAGAACTTACGACTATGCAGGTTACTAAAGTAAAGATGGTTTGGCTTAGAAGTGGATTGGATTAGATGAATGACCTGCCCGAGCGGCGTTCGTGCTAAATTGTTAAGTGGAAAGAACTTACGACTATGCAGGTTACTAACAGACTAAGACTTCTTCTGAATTTCCATTTTAAACTCTACTTAATGAAAAGTCTTGTAATTATAAATAGCATTTAAATAAGGAGGTCTTACACGGTATTAACGTTTGCATTTCAAATTTTTTATTGTATATAAAAGTGAGGGCATTCCGCTGAGTGAAAGCACATCTAATTTTATCGCTTATTAAAGAAACATTAGGATAATGTGTTAATGAAGAACAGTTAAATTTACTAACATTTAAATTTATTATTTTCAGAAGAAATTTTATAAAATTCATTAATCTTTTACTAACTCGAATATTTTTAAGTTTTCAAATTGAAATTTTAGAATAGAACACTGATAATACTCGAAGGAGAACTGAGTAATGTGAAAAAATCAAAAAATATAATAGAGAGAATAAGAAGATTTTTTTTCATAAAAAAAACTCTTTCGGAACCGTATTTAAAATTGATGAAAGAAAACTTCTATTATTATTGATTTTTCTTGTTAGTCAACGATGAAATAATCGAAACAATTATCTAGACAATTTCCATTACCGAGGAAGATCAATAATTACAGGATTTTGTAAATGAGCTAAAATAAAAGCTTGCGGTAAAATGAGCACGTAATCCCTAGACTATACGAAATTTATCAACTATTGCATAATCTGTTAACAGTATATTTCAGTACAAAATGTCATTTGAAATAATAATCTTAAAATTCAGTGAAAAATATTAAGAATTCTGTAGATGAAAAGTGGATTCACGAAAAATTGAAGTTCATGAGAAAATGACTTAATAATACAGAATTTTGTGACTTTCCTCTACGAGATAAAGGAAGAGTTTGCAAAACGTGTTAGAGGGTTTTTTTCATAATCAGATTTCTTTGTGCTGTTAAAAGACAAAACAAGTACATTTAGTTCTTTTAAATAAAACTAGACTGACCCCATTTTCGCAGTGTGAATATAAGGTATTCGAAAATTGTTGCAATGTTAATAATTTAATAACAATTTATTTTAATTGGAAAAAACTTCTGAATAATCGGTACGAATATAACTATATAAAATTCTATATAAGGAAAAACAATGAAGTCAGACAAAATCTTTTCGGTATTAATTAAAAATCTTCTTATATTTTGGATCTTTTTATATTATTCGGAGGAGAATTATATTTTAATTTGACACATCAGAGGAAAAATTTTACTGACGTGTGAGTGTGAAATGTCGTCTTTATATAGTTGTTTGGTTAAGAATTTTTCAGAACTTGAATTGAGCAATGTCAAAAGTAAACAATGAAACCTCCTTTCCTTTCTTTTGAAAAATCCTTACTGAAACAAAAAAACTTGCTTACTTTGCTTGTTCTGTCAAGTAAATATGGAAAATGTAGAAAACGGGAGAAAATCACTTCTTATGTCATATCCTAACATCAAAATTCTACAATTCAGATACCTTCGTATTTCTATGTAATAAATATAGATGAAAAGAGTTTGTTTTATTTATGAACTAAATATTAGCATTTTTTAGCGTTATCAGGTAAAAATAGGATATTTAAATTGGTAGAAG
This sequence comes from Araneus ventricosus, assembly GCA_013235015.1. Taxonomy (NCBI): domain Eukaryota; kingdom Metazoa; phylum Arthropoda; class Arachnida; order Araneae; family Araneidae; genus Araneus; species Araneus ventricosus. Next base: position 65,709 of record BGPR01005478.1, on the reverse strand, counting down.
AAATTAAAATTCTTGTCCCTTTTGCAAAAGGATAAGATTTAATATAATTTATTTTCAAATGATAATTGGCAAACAAATATTATTTTGTTTTCGGAAAAGTGCATGAAATTTAATTCCAAACAGCATTAATAACCTCAAACGATTCGGTATTTATTACCATTAATATATTTCAAATTAAGATTTTAAGAAGCCTTTTTTTAGTTATTTTAAGTTAAATAAATTTCAACCGTCTTTTTCGAAGAGAAGATTTTAAGTTCTTTTAACGATTTTTTCTATCAACAGCAATTATTTCAGCGTTCTTCAGCTATAAGTGTTGATAACCATGCAATATATCACTGCTGCCAACATGAATTATAAAATAAATGAAAAGTTAGAAAACTTTCGTAGATTAATATAATATTTTCTTATATCCGATTGGCATAGATTTTAAAACAAACAAATAAGGTGAAAATTAATAGATTAGTTTTTACCACAACTTTGAGTTCGCAAGATAACTAAAAATGCCAGTAAAATTTGTAGCTATAATTTAGATGGTTTTGCTTCATAATTTTATACATTACATTTGAAAGATAATAAAAGCATCGCATTCTATTCATGATTGATAGTTAAGAATTTCGAATGAAAACAACATATCTACAACATAACAAATCAGATGCGCCACAAAGACGAATGGTTTTATGTTATAGTATTCACGTTACTATACATGATGTTAAAAAACTATAAAGTTGTTTCCTGTGATGCTATTCTTGGCGACAAAATTGGTGAATTTGGAGACAAAAGGTTTTTTCTATAAAGACCTTGAACTGTCAACCTATTCAACTTTTTGGAGATTACGACACTTCCTTCGTTATGACATCACTTCCTTCGTTATGACATCACTTCCTTCGTTATGACATCACTTCCTGTTGAAAAAGTATAAAAGCAAGCTCTCAAGCCAAGAGGAGTGAGTTGGATTTTGATCATCAAGGAAGCTGGTGAGCTAACAAGAAATCTTTGAGTGCTGTGTTGAGATTTAATTGTGATCTCTGTTGTAAATTTTTACAATTGTTGTTTTAATACTTGTGATACATTTCTTTGCTTAGAATATTTGTAAAATAAAGAGCTTTATTATTTTTAAATCCTGCTTATTGGACTGCATTCACGTACACCCACAAGACGATTTTGTCACAGCATTCACGTTACTATACACTTTAAAAATGAAAGGTCTGCAATGGTTTATTAATATTGATACAGAATTTATAAAAAAAATACTTTTTAGCTGCTTTATCTAATTGTACAAATTTTGGTTTATGAGAAATCTTGTCTGCACTTTATTTATGGTTTTTGTACCATCAGAATCGTAAATCCTCTTTTTATAATCAAAAAAAGAATACGGAATTTCACTTTGTCTCTTAGACATTATATAATTTAATGAAGAAAAAATGTATCATGTTTCTCAGCCTTAAGGTGGCAAACAACATGTGTTGAGAAATAGAAAAATCATTAACTAAATATTTTACGTAAGCACCCCTTTATAGAGACAGCATCATGTAATGTGGAATAGAAAACTTCATTAGTATTAATCTGATAATGTAGTTTAAGGTTAAATTATCCACAAAAACAAGTCTTAATGATCATTAAATTTCTGCTACAATACGGACATTTATAGATAAATATCGCTTCATGTTTGTTTCTAAAACGCGTTAATATATTAATTCAAAATCGAATTGTTTTGAGGATTCAGGGAAGAATGTTCTTGCTTATTAATTATCAAGCATTAATTACCAGGAACACCCTTACGAATGTAAATGTAATTAATTACTTGTATAATCATTATCTTGTAATATTGAGTTTGTGGCATTTTGAGGTATACTTTTTTTTATATCTTTAACAATGAAAATGTTTCTTAATACTGCTAAAATGTTAGCGTTAAATAAGAAATATACATTTTTATTTTTTGTGAAATCTAATATACTTAAAAATAATTTTCGAAAATAATATTTACTGGCACTTGTTTGCGGTATTTTTTCTATCGTAGAAAATTCTAAAATTTGTTAAGTTTCTTTGGAAAAATCATTTAATCTCGAAATAGTTCGAAAGCATAGGTTTTTACCATGATATATAAACGTCTTTTTCTTTTGTTATCTCTTCCATTACGATTTCAAAAGAAATTTAACTTGGTAAATTATCATCTTTAAACCATTTATTATAAACAGAAGTTGTCTACAATCTTATTTCTAACCATTTACCTGAAAAATTCCTTACGCATATTTTCTTGAATTTCAACTAGGGATTGCAATCCGGAAAACCGGATCCGGTAATCCGGCGGATTCGGCGTCATTAGACGTGTACCGGAACCGGCACCAGTTTGCCGGATCCGGTAAATTGAAAAAAAATACTTGAAGCCGATTTCTTGAAAAAATACTCGCGTTGTTGAAAGAGTAGTTACTTAAATGCGTTGTGTGTACGAGTCGTTCGACACTGACTCACCCGCTTCACATATAGACATTCTTATTGCTCAATTGATAGATGAATTATGTTTATGTTGCATTTACGAGTACGAGAATGATTTAAGTAGATAATTAGACTTAAAAATGAATTGAGTAATGATCCATATTTCTGATTTTTCCTTATAATACGACTTTCTTCTTACATAGTGACCGAAATAACGTTTTAAATTGTAAGTATGTACCTATTTGTGTTGCATTGCAGGTAGTAGTCTAAAAGTTCTAAAACAAACATGCCAGTTTTGAAACCAAATCAAAATGAAAACAGGAATATTAATATATTTACAGAATAAAGAAATATGATGATGATACAAGATGAATTGATGATACATATACTATGCCGAAAAAAAAGTTGTAAGACTAGAAATGAAAAATATCTTAGAAAGAGTTGTTCCAATTGATAGCTTTAAAGAAAACGTAGATTATATAGTAGAAAATAACTCAGATTCATCGTCATTCAAAAGTGATTTGACATTACAGAAAGTATTACAGATGCAAATCCAGCAAGATCTGAAAACCTAGAGAATAAATACAAAAAAAAGAGAAAGATTATGAGAAAACATTAAGAAAGGAAATGTCTGCATGTGAAAGTGAAGGAGTTCGAGGAAAATACTTATCTTCTATTCATGAGTATTTGTTGACAATAAAACCAACAAGTGTAGAAGCAGAAAGGGCTTTCTAGGCCGCTGGTTATATTTGTAGCTCTGAAAGAAGTCGATTGACAGATGACACAATTAACACTTTTTGTTTCCTATGATAATTTTTTCAAAACCAAAGTGAGTTTTTTAATAGTTTTACTTAAAATAATAATTTAAAGTAAGTATATTAAAAATACGAATAAGTTAAAATACGAATAAGTTATAAGTACGAATTATACAATAACTCGTTATTGTATAATTGTGCCATTGATTAAACATATTTATGATGAATGTCATAATTATAAGAATGAGACTGCTTGGCGTGTCTAAAATACCTAATTATTGTGTGATCTCAGTTGATAAGCTTGATTTAGTTATATTTAATATAAGTTACTTACATAATATAAGTTACATTACAAGTTATTATTGATGTCATTTGTGAAATCTAGTAAGTGAGACTGAACTTAACCGCCCGTCATTATCTAATTATTTCTAAACTAATATAACAATAACAATTTAACTAGTTACACTGTAGTAAATTTTTATTGTTGATTCATCCGTAAATGCTGATTAATTATAACAGTGTAAATAAAGTTGATTTCATAAGAAATTAACGCTTTTTTTATAAACTTCGTAATACACTCACTTTACCATCTTTTATACAGTTGATTTTGGAATGAAAAGGCAAAATAGTTTTGATGTGTCCAATCCGGCCGGATCCGACCGGATTGAAATTGGTGCCGGATTGCAGTCCCTAATTTCAACTGTTAGAAAAAGAGAATCAAGTAGTAATTGGGTTCAATAAGTACCAATAGTAAAAAATGGTGTAAAAATAATACTCATTGTGACATAAATAATGTGTGGCAAGGAGTTTGCATGATCAAGATACGTAACGAATTTATATTTAGTTTATTTTATGAGCAAAAAATAATATAAGAAAACATGGTGAAGTCTATCTATAATGAAATTGGTTATGATAATAATAATAAATCTCATCCGTAATTCTTTCTCATCATTATACAGGGTGCACACTAAAGTCCTTTACATCCGTCCTTAACTTCAGAAGGACTCTAGCTATAATCATAAAAGTGGAGCCTAGGTATAGTAAAGTAGCTATACTCTAAGCGTTGAGACTGCTTACAATTCCACCTGACGGTAAACTTATCTCGAACTGGAGGAATAGCCTAGAAAATAACTATAATCACTAGTAGTTCTCATAAAATAGAAGTGGAATAAGTAAAAGCAAGAATGAACAATAAAAGAACACTAAAGCTATCAAATGTAAGCTCAAAAACCACAAAACAAAGGTTTTGTAACATTTTAATGAAGAAACAAATTTATACATTTTTTTTCTGAGTCCCTTGAAAAACGTATAAACGGTGTACTTTACTGTATATATATTTTGAGAATTGAAAGAAACTCAAACTCAAAAGCACAAAGATGAAATTTTCTTAAGTATCAAGAAAATGAATTTTCTTATTAAAAATTATGTCCGCATGTTAAAGATTTTCTCTCCATGATAACATACATTTCCATTAATATGTTTGGAGATTAAGGGCTCCGAATGAAGTGCATTTGTTTTGTCACTTCCGAATTACTTATTTATATCGGGAGCAAACGAACTCGAGTTTTTTCAATTTAAAATTAGGTTGAATTGTAAATTGTCTTAGCATGTGCCTCTTGACTGTAAATCCCAGACAAGAGTTAATAAAATTGCTTTAGAAACATGTTTATTCCATCCTTCAATTTATTAATAGGATTCTCTTAATGATTCTGAAATGCACATTCCAAATGACATTTCTTTCAAACTAAAAGATACAACCCTTTTTTTTTCTTTATCATTATTGAAGAAAGTGAAATATTTTTCCTTGAGTTTAGAATTCTATTATTTTCTATTCTATTTGTTTATTATGTTTTTCTATATTTATATTCAGTCTATTGCTTTTATCTGCATCTTAAACTATGCTTTATGTCGAAAGTTATTTTATGCTGTGGCTTTTTATTAAAAGAAAGTTAATTTTTTTACAGTTATATCTTAAAAAATACCTGTGAAGTGTTAGAAAAATATTTTTTTGCCAATTAGAGATACATATATAGATACATAGAGCACTATAATTAAATATACATATAGCCATATATAGAAAGATACATATACCCAAACTTCTATATTTTTCATTTCTCGTTGTGATTAATCCTATGTTTAATTAAATTTTATGAAGTTTAATTTTTAACTTCTTTCTAATGAGCAACCAAATTAAAAAGAATTTTCCCCAATTATTAGTAAATTAATAGTTACAGATTTTGCAATATACAACATTTACTAGAGTAATATTAATTTTCTTTTCAATCTTACAACGTTATATAATATAAATAATTCAGCTGAAAGCTTCTTCATTTCTTAATTAACTTTATCTCAACTATACCATAAAAAATAAAGTTTCTGTCATGCTAAATCATTTGTTCTTCCGTCTTAGTAATTTAGGTTTGAATGCATTACAGAAATGAATAATATATTATCTTTCTTATCTATTTTTTATATGTCTACTAAAAGATAGATTGTTTCATAAATAATTATTCATATAATAATAATTGTAATAGTATAAATAAATCATTTGTTCTTCTGTTTTCGTATTTTAGGTTTGAATGAAATACCAAAATAAATAATATATGATCTTCCTTATCTAATTTTTTATATACCTTCGAAAAGATATATTGTTCAAATATAGTTGAAAACATTTATGCATAAAATTGCGTGTAGAACATTTTCATCGTCAATGACTACTAAATATCCTGAAAATAATAGTATCAGAGTAATAGTTGAACTGTGTTCTGTATTAAAACCATGTTATGGAACCTTTCATAAGAATACGGTAGGACGTGTATGGGGCCATATAAATATTAAGAAACATTTGCAGGATCACTAACTTTTTATAAGCTTTTATTCAACTTGACTGTCGTGTCCTCAAATATTGAGACCGATTTCTTACCCACTTCCAATCGAGCTACATCTTTGAAATTTAGCACAGTGGTGAGTTTCCGGTGACAATACAATATTATACAAACAAATTGCAATCTATACCTATTTTAAACTTAACTAAATCATATTAATGTTTTTGCCGTATATTTCGACGATAAAGTTTGGAAGGTGGTAACCTCACGTTACGTAGGGTTGTAACAACACCACGGAGCTAACGGAGAATACGCTATTCTTCTGGCGCTGCACCGATGAATGATGTAATAGTTCATGTTTCTATGCGTCTTGGGTTTACTTTCTATTAGAATTTTCCAACAA
>BGPR01005478.1:18410-37387 GCA_013235015.1 Araneus ventricosus | reverse complement strand
TATATATATATATATATATATATATATCTGTGTGTGTGTGTGTGTGATAATCTCACTTAATTTTACTCTCAATTCTAATATTATATATTTTAAAATCTTAGTACAATATTAATGCATTCCAAAATCAGTTTTCTTAAACGCGAGTTTCGTTTTATTACCCGCGCTGAACGTATATTAAATCTCAAAAAGAATATATGAATCACTTCCAAACGCACAAAAAATCGCGAATTCGGCGTCCTTACGGCGCCAGACGTTTCCCTAAAACACTTACGTAATTTACTAAAAATAGCTAATATTCCCTTCAGTTTGATCACGTGTCTATATGTAATCACTTAACTGAGAAAATGCAGGGATATTCTGCCCTCTTTTTGCATGGAACTTTCATACAATCTGTACGTATTTTCCGCCACTCTCATAATAATTAATATATATATATATATATAATAAAAATATCAAATATCAATCTACACAGAATGCTCTATGTTTACAAAAAAAACATAATTATTAGGAGTAAATTAAATTATCATACAGTTAAGATGCAAAAAAACTTGACATAAAACTATTAGAAGTAATAATTAACACTTAGGAAAGCGAATTGCAATTTATTTCCTTGTATACAATAATTTTTGGGGTGAAAGTTTGTGAATACTGGCATCACATATTCAACAATTTTGAGGAAAGGAGTATATGAAAGGGAGCATTGAATTAAATTTACAATGGAAGTATTTTATAATTGCTAAAAATAATAGTCCTTCATTTAAAGTCATGAGCTTAAGTCCCCTGTTATTTAAAGCACTAATGATGAATAGTTATGTTGTGTTTAAATAAATACCTTCAACTTTCATGCCATTGTTAATTTAATTCCATGAGTTTATGAGAAAGTCATTTTTTCATATTTTCAAATTTTATGAATTATTTCTTCTTATAAGTCATGAATGAATATCCAACTTCCTCTAATTATCAGTGTATATTTTCGAGACACTTAAAAAGACAATAAGAAGTTAATTTTTAAGTGGAAGCGATTTTCAAATAGATTAAATTGACATTTCCATTTATGCATTATTTAGGGCCAATGAGTCCGAATCATATTCATGCAGTCTTTTTGGTGCCAGTGCTTTAAAGATTTCATGCAATATGTTATGGTGAATTAATTTATATTCATATTTTAGATAGCAATGCTTTTGAAAACAAATTTAGAACAAAGTTTATAATTTTTTCAACGCCCTTTTTTATTCTATACTATTGAAAATGTTACCAAATTCTTAAATTAAGTAGAATCCCCACAAAAGTTACTTCCATTCCACTCCCAGTGAACTTAAGAACGACTGCAGCTATAGTCATAAAAGTGGTGTCTATGTATAATAAAGGGTCGATTCGCTACAGATGAAACCGCTCCTAACGCCTGTTGGCAGTAAACTGCGGAATCAACGATACAGTCTCGCAAACGGTTATATATAGGGATAAAAAATTTACAAAGTTTTACCGCATTCTCGATTTAGTAAGAAAAGACACCTTTCGGACAGGAATATTTAGAACAGAACACTTAAAACGATCCATATTTCTTTGTTTGCGATTTCCAAAACTGTGACTTCCCAAAATTTAGATAAAATCTTTCTATATCTTTCGAAAAAGAATGATCAATATTGACTTTTTCCTGTGGTATGCCTCAAATAGCAGGTTTATTATAACTCTACCAATCCTTCAGAATCTCCGACAACGTATTTCTGACGTTTGTGTCAGCATGTCACCAAATTTTCTAAAATGTGTGCAACGTGAAATTCAAACAAGGTTCCAAATGTGTGTTGTAGTAGACGGAGAGCAGTTTGAACACCGAAAATAAAGGCATCTTTTGATAACTAATTGCTTTTCTTCTTCCTAACCCATTTCGTCACATAACTGTGTTGGAAACTGCAAACAAATAGATTTATTTTTAAGCGATCAGCTCTTAGCATTAATGATTCTAAGGTGTATTTTTGTACTAAATAATTGATGCTTTACAACTTCGTAATTTACTTTTCCCCCTATATTGTTCCTTTTTTAAGACAGTATTAGTAATTATGCAGTTTTCGGTCAGGCGGCGTTGTAAACGGTTTCCTCTCTTAGCCCATAGCCAATTTGCGATATTTAGGCACCATTTCCATGACTCTAACTGCAGTCCTTCTGAAGTTGAGAGTGGGAAGGGGTTAAAGAAATCGGAGATGTAACTCTATGGGTATGTCTGGATTGTTTTGCAGATGAATTCTACATAAAGAACAAGTCAATGATGGACGTAACGAGGAAAAGGAAACAAGAGTTTGTCTAAGAATTATCTATCATTAATAATGTATATGATACGAATGCTATATACGATGCAATCTATATCTGTTGCCAAATATAGAATTGTGTAAATAGAAAATCTTAAGAATTGATCAATGGCATTTGAACACTCTGAATAAAAATTTGAATAAATAAATAATTTAACCCTCTGAAACCCACAGTGCTATGAAATCTAGTTTCTTTAAAACCCAGACCGGCCGAGGTCAGAGAAAAAAGAAGGTAAACATTTCCGTCCCCCATCTGTTTAGCAATTGGTCATTTGCGTCGTGGGGGATTCTTTTATCGTCATGTTTCTAACATCCAAACCTTTGTTGACTATATAGGGGTCGTTTACAATTTGTGATAACTAACAGGCATTATAAGAATAATTTTTAACAGTAAGTAAGCAGAAAGATTAAAGTAAATTGAGGATCTTCCCTCGAACACTTACTGGAGACATCAATCAAGAGTGACAGTGGGAGGGTAAACAATCATTGTTAAAAAGATAAGATTGCACCCAACCGTTTCCTGACCCTTTTCAAAAAGGGGAAGGAAATAAGAATACGACATTTTGGCCGCTGGGCCGTTGTCCGGCAGTTTACATGACGGGCCGTATTAGCCGTTTTGGCAGTCAGAGGGTTAATGTAGTTGTAATACATTCCAAAGCACAAGAGATTTAAAGCAGGCAAAAGTATCATTCACATGAGTTTGACGATATGCCTTAAAAAGAAGAATGTGATTTTAGTTCATTTGCTTGTTCCGTGGATAAAATCTCCAATTAATGCACTTTCTTTCTTTCTTACTTTCAATTCTTACTGTCAAAAAACTTTTTTTCTCTCGCATTAAACATTCAACTGAGCCCTTATTCTTGTCAAAAATTAATCTCAAGGCTAACAGTTACAATTAGGACTCTCTAATCACTTTGCAAGATACAGAATTTTTAAACTCTAATTCTCTAGGACAGCGGTTCCCAACCTATGGGGTGAAGACCGCTTGTGGGCCGTGGATATCGTATTAGTGGGCCGTGGAACGCTAATCAAGAGTCGAAGTCAGGGGAGCTTCAAGAATCGTCAAACGTTTTCTTGCTTTATAAACAATATATTTTTAATCCTTTTGCGGTTAGCTTTACAAATTACTGACATTTACGGGCATATAATTTATATACGTGCCCAGAAAAGTACATCGATCCCACATTAACTTGAGAACGGCGACAACTATCGCCACAAACTTGGTATCTTGGTATAGTAAAAATGATCATGCACTACACGGTGAGATCGGTTACAGCGCCACCTGGTGACAAACAACGGAGTTGACGTTCATATCTCAAAAACGGTACAAGATACGGGGAAAAAGTCAATTACAAAATTGTAGAGCGTCTTTGATTTAGTATGTAAAAACACCTTGAATGCAATAATGCTAAGAACAAAACGTGTAAAACGCGCATTTGTTTGGTTGCGATTTCCAATACTCTTATTCCAGAAAAGCGTTACAAAGAAAACAAAACAATTTGTTATCAGCAGATACTTTTAGTTTCGGTGCTCTAAATGCTCTCCACCATCGGGTTCACGTTTATTGTTCAAAAGATAATCTTTTTCCTGTTGTCTCGAGTTGTTACGTCATAGATTTGGAAAATCGCGATCGCACAAATGCGCTTTTTATATGTTTTGTTCTTAACATTATTGAGCTCTAGGTGTCTTGTAATAAATCGAAGACGTTCCACGATTTTATAATTGACGCTTTTCCCATATATTGTACTGTTGTCAAGATAGGGACACTTACTCCGTTGCTTGCCGACAGGTCACGCTGTAACCGATCTCACTGTGTAGCGCATGGTCACTTTACATAGACACCATGTTTGTGGCTATAGTTGTCGCCTTTCTCAAGTTAATGTGGGGTAGAAGGACTTTAGTGGACGCCTTGTATATATAAATGCATTATACGTGTCTGTATTTTTTTACTTGTATATTTAGTTAGTGAATCTCAATATATTTTTTACACAACAGGTGGTACACATATCCAAAAATATCGGGAACCGCTGCTCTAGAACAAAGTCTAAGAACACAGTGAATGATTATTTTGATTTCTGGTTCTGGGGAATCCTTCTGCGTTTGCTTGCATTAGAATTATTTATTATATAAATACTCTTTATTTTCTAAACTGAAGAGACAACTATATTCTACATACTTCATCAGAAATAAGCCTACTTTATCTGCATTAATTTGTAATAAAATGTAATGAAATTTGGCGGGTAAACTGTTTTTTTATAATCTTCAAGGCTTTCTAAAATGTATATGTGATTAAAAAATATTTGTTCATAGCTTGAAATCCTTTAAGAAATTTAAAAAATAACCAAAACTCGTATATTTCCTAAGATATTGACTGTTTGGAATCGTACCAAATGTTTTTTGAAACAAGATAAAAAAAATCGATGAGTTTATTTTATCTCGTGATGTATAAAAGTACTTATTTCTAACAAATCTTTTTTTAGTTTTCGATTACACAATATTTTGAAAGATATTTACTCAAATTCGTACATATAGAGACATGGCATAAAATTCTAACCCCCACATTTTCTTGAAACGGTTTCTTCTTTTTTGTAAATAGCATGCTAATGAGTTATAACAAGCACTTAAACAACGTGCAATCACTTTATCTTATTTTTCCATTGATACATTATGATCATTCATTGTATTATGTTTATTGATTACATTGCGTATATTGATTTCATTGATACATTGTATTCGGGTAACTTACGTTGAAAGTTTGGGTAACAATATAAGGGGAGTTGGAACCCTAAGTCCGTTAACCCTAACCCTGTTACTTCGATGTATCTTTTCTCAAAATCTGCCATAGATTCATGCTTGAAATTTGTATACAAGTAAAGTACATCTTTCTCGCTATACTAAATTGATTTTTTTTTTAAAATTCAGAAACTTACTTTTTACAAATTTTTTTGTGTCAGAACATAAAATGTGAAGTTGGCAAATTCGATGTACCTTTTCTAAAAATCTGTTATAGATACATGTTTGAAATTTTTTATAGAAGCAAAGTGTACCTTTCTCATTATACTGAAATGAGCTTTTGATTAACTTTTAATTTTTTATAAAGTTACAAAATATTTAATTAGGCATAGTAAAATTTTACTCTATTTTGACACAAAAAATAAAGTTTTGAGTTTTTTAAAAAAGCTCATTTTAGTATAATGAGAAAGGTGTAATTTACTTGCATAGAAAATTTCAAGCATGAATCTATAACAGATTTTGAGAAAAGGTACATCGAAGTTACACAGTTAGGCCTAACGGACTTAGAGTTTCAACTCCCCTTAAAATTCCTTTTCATAAAAGCTATATATTTTTTTTTATCAAATCGCGAATTTTATGCAATAAAATCTAATGGTTTTCAGCTACCTTTAATGTTTTACAGAGTTTATGACAAAAATACTTACAGGCTCTTTTTATAGAAAATTCATGCAAAAATATTTTTTAAATTTGTAAAATAGCAATTATCAATAAAGAAGAGAAATGCATCGACAAGGATGTGTATTAAAAATTGCATCTCTGCATCGCCGAACGAAGAATCTAGTGAAAGAGAAATGGAATTCGTCATAATTAAATATTATCAAAATGTTCGTCGGTTCCACAAAATACTTAGGAAACCAAAATGAAATTTATTCCATTGCGAACAATCATTAATTTTCGGAATGTTCGTGAATTCTGCCGGCATCACTTATACAAGACTTTTGAGGAAAGACAGTCACAATATGAAACAGTGCATTGAATTAAAATCTTTCCAATGTATGGAATCACAAGTATTAAAATGAAAATATTTCTGTTTAGCGGCAATGGTTATGCTTTCCCAGTTTAAGCAAGCACTAATAATGAAGAGATTATGTTTAATAAACAAGAATTATCAACTTTCACCCCATGTTTAGTTAATTCCATCGGTTTGAGAGAAAGCCATTTGTTTCGTATCCCAATTGAAATAATTTGACGTTCGTGAGTTATTTCTGCGTATAAGCTTCGAATTAAAAATCACCCCTAATTAGAAGATTATTGAGGCGCTTCAAAAGACAATAAGTAATTAATTTTAAAATGACAATGATTTTCAGGTGAATTAAAATGACATTTCCATTTATACAGCATTTATGGTCTATCTATTCGAATCTTATTCATGGAATCCATTTTCAGTGCAAACCCATTAACGATACCTTGTAATGCATTTATATTTTTGGTTGTTCATACTTCTCAAATATAAAGCTCGGAAAAGTTATGAATTTTGTTGAATTGCGATTCCATTTTTTAATTCTAAAAGATTTAAAATGTTACCAACTAATTCTTTATTTGCATACAGCTTATAGAAAGATTCTAGTATGTCCAGATAAATATCATAAAATCCCTTATGCCATGTTATTTGAAAATTTCCATCCAAACTGTGTTAAGTTAATTTTTCCAAATTTCCGAAACTTAGCAGATAGAAAGACATATAGCAGTCAAACTTGCTAGTATTTCATAGTAGTTTTTGCTTGAAATCTGCGATTAGCTCTAGACGCTCGAAAATTGCTACCTTTTAGGTAAAGACAGCAAAATTCCCCTAATTCAGAAAACAAGATAAACTAGTCTTCCTTCTGCTTCCTTTCAGGAACAGATTTGTCATACATCCCTATGAAGCGCTCTATGCACTCGAAGATATTTCTAAATATTTTTCTTTATTTTAACCATTTACTTTCTCTTTCTTCTTGCTCATGCATTGGTGTAATCAAGAGTTAAATTTCTTTCCCTCTCTTGTTTCCTGTCTCGCAGCCATGGGTGGCGGATGTTCTAGAATATCGTTCACGTTTCCCATTTACTTATGTTTTTGCTTTCAGTTTGAATTTTGCTTTCACTGTAATTTTCTTTTATGGTTAACTCCATTGTCAGAGTTTCACATTCACTGAATTTCTGTTTCCTGTTGATAATATTACTACCATCCTCCCAAACTTCGATTCCTTTCTTTTCGTTGCACAACGGCAAGTCTTCAAGCCCAGTTACGTCTTCGACTAGCAGCAGGTTCGATATTTTTCTTACTTTCCCAGAATACATTTATCCCTGGCAGAGAGCGGTGATGTGCTTATAGAATTCCAACAATCTCAATGTAAAATAGCTTTTATATATTTATACCTCCATTTCCTTGAATTATTTTTCTTCTCTAGCAATTGTCTTAGTTACACCTAAAATACTTTTAAATTTTTAACCCTCCGGTTCCTAAGACCATTGGAACAGAGGTACCTGGAAATACGGGAACGCCCGAGTTCCTCTTTCAAAGATAACCAAAATTCACTTTTACACCTCAAAACCGCAATGACAGCTGACACTATCCGAATTCTAAGAAAACCCCTCTATTCCCCAAACCCTTCTGGACGAGCCACTCTAACGAAGAAATTGTGCGCTGTGGGTGTGAAATCAACCACACTTCACGAAGGATGGTGGAAACTTCACAGGGATATTCGGACGGTTTGGAAGGCCGCCGTAGTTTGCTTGTAAAGTCGTTTGGGACGTTCCCGTATCGTAAGAGTTAATCGAATTATAGGAAGTGAAATATATGCATATTACTGACAATATGAGAATATTTTTGAATTTCCATTCATATTTGATCACTAATTATTAAATATTTCTCTAATTATAAAAAAGTCTTTAGCTAACGAGGTTTTGCACGGCATTGGCGTCTGTTTTTAAATTTTTCATTCCAAATAAAATTGAAGACGTTGAGCTGAGTGCATGAACAAGTTAGGGATAATGTGTAATTGAAATGCAGTTCAGTATTTAAGTTCATTATGCTCAGTAATAATTTTAAAAATTTCATTAAACTTTTTAATAACTTGAATAATTTTACGTTTTCGAAAACTTAACTCTGATAATATTCGATAAAAAAGAGATAAATGTTTAGAAAAATATTCATAGTAAGATAATAGAAAGAATTCGAAAGCTTTTTCGTGAAGAAACTCTTTCCGAAGCGTATTATAAATTCATAAAAGAAAACTGCTGTTTTTAATTATCTTTCTCTTCAGATAACGATGACTTTATCAAAACAAGTAACTGGACAGTTTCAATTACCTACGAAGGCCATTTATTACACGATTTTGCAAATGGGTTAAGATAGATCTTGCTTTGAAATGAGTAGTTAATCCTAGACTATACGAAATTAATCAACTTCTGCATAACCTGTTGAAAACATATTTGAGTATCAAACTGGTATTTGATAAAATAATCTTAAATTTCAAAAATTCTTTTAGAAATTTAAATTATCTAAATTTAAATTTCTCTTTTAAATTCAATTGTTTAAAAAAACAATGATTCAATGAATGAAGAATGGATCACTCTAAAATATGAAGTTCACCAGTAAATGACCTAATTCGACAACTACAATGTGCTATTTACGAAATAACAATAGTGTTTCCAGAAATCTCTGAACGTGCGTTAAGGTTTTGAGAATCAGATTTTTTTGCAGCTAAAAAGCAGAAGAGAATTGGTTTAGCCCTTTTCATTTAAATTTTATTTATCCAGTTCTCCCTATGCGAATATAAAGTATTTGGAAAAAGGAACGTCACATTTCAATTCGCAAGGACTTCAGAATAAATTGTGTTTCCGATATACCAACTTTCATCTGAGTGAATCTCTTGGAAAGCATTTCCATAGACTAACCATCTTTAAAGAACAGAAACTCACCTGTGTATGGGGCATACTAGATGTACTTAACGTCATTTACTGCTCTGAGAACAAACATCAATGTGCTCACTACACATCTGCATTATGTGTGTTCGCCACATATTGTCAGAATACTCAAATTTGAACTCTCAGCTTTTACAGATTTTCAAAATTATTACAATTCCATTATCAACATTAATTGAAAAAACTCCACATGCTCATCTTTTGCATTCTTGCAGTCAATAGAATTTTATACTTTCATATAAACACTGTGCAGTTCTAACTAACATTTTTTGATATCTTTTTGTATACGTATACAGAATCGTACTTTTATGTTGACACAAGTTTGCAATTTATTCTGGCGTTGTAATGTCAACATAATGTCTCTAGCGCCAAAAACTCCAACACTACCACCAGTTGATTAACTACTGAAATTTCGAAGTCTTCAATCTTGAACTAGAGCCACGGCATAGATGGCAGCTGTAATTACTAGTAGTCCTCATAAATTGGAAATGGAACAAGCGAAAAAAAAAAATTAAAGGACACTAAAAACAACAAATGTTGGTTCAAAAAGAACAAAATTACGAGTTATTCCGTACGATGCGTACGAAAATAAAGGAAGAAGGAGAAATGACAAAGTGCAAATAACGCCATAATTGTATTCATACATTGTATGTCGGTGTGAATTTTAGAATCCATGAATTTTGTTTGGAACATGTGATTTCGCCACAATGTCAGTCTTCTGCTTATAAAGAGACATTTACAGGGGTTTTGTTAAATGTCGGTTGAGGTGACAGCCAATGAACTCCGACATTGGAGAAACATTTGTCGACAAAAAGAAATTCATAGAAGATTCTAGAATGTTCTCGCTATCTTTATTAGGAGCAAAGTTATGGAAATTTTTCTGGAATTTTCCTGTGGTGTCACATCCTTCGGGAAATGTGTATAAATGCTCGTAGGTACTGACCGACGTTGATCGTCTTTAGAGTGTGAACGATTTTGAACGTCTCGAGTTTGAGTTTGAACGTCCTTGGAGTTTTATCCGCAGTGTGAGCTGGTAAACTGATACACGACGAGCGGCGCTGAAAGTGCTGTTACTGTTATTATTAATGATTTGCTGTTTCTCTGTGTTGATAATTTGTGAAAGTTCTGCTTTCCTGTTACCTGTGTTTCGTGTACTCTGGAATATTCTAAAATAAAGCATCATGCTTCATTATCCATGCTTGTTAGACTACTTTCACCGTACACACACCGGACGAGTGTTGTCAAGTTGGTGTCAGAAGTGGGGATAGATAAATATTGTATATATATTATGTAAGATATATATATCATCATTTCAGAATATTTGAAAAAGTAATCACATAAATATAAATAAAATAATAAATACACGAAATTATGCTTATTTAATTGCGCATATTAAATGCGTATATTATAAGAAATTTTATTATAAAGATAAAGGATTTCAGTGCTACAACACAAGATTTTCATTAATTTTTACTGTGATCATTAATTGAAGCTTTTTTTTCAAACTGAAAATTTATCTATCCAAGATATTGTACAAAAGAGCTGATTTTGAGAGAACTAATCATATAGATTTTTGGTTTACATTCTTTTGAATCGAAGGAACATCTGCTCTACACAAAATACAAAGGCTGGAGATAATGTAAAACATATTTCTTTTTTCTGTTTTCATCTAATTGGACGTATTTTAAATTTTTGTCAGTCAAAAATAATCAGGCGAACGATGTTGGAAACGTCATACTTTGAAATCTGTAGAAAGTCGTATGTTAGTGACAAAAGAAACGTAACTGAAAGATCAGGAACGAAAGAAGTATTTCTCGTAGTTATGTTTTCCTCCTTTCACGGTCGACTTAACAAACGTAACGAAGTCTCCTCCACCTACAACTTCTACGGAATGCTTTTTGTTTATATTTTCTCGGCCTTCTTTCCTTTTTGCCCATATGTGTTACGCACCAGTTGGTTGATGTGTGTAACTAAGGTTAGATAACTCTCTTTGCTTGCATTTAAGTAACCGACAAAAATTATCTATCTCTTCTTTTCAAAATCTTTTCTCAAAATTGAAAGAAATTCAAGCTCAAAAGTACAATGATAGAATTTTTCAAACATAAAGAATGAAAATTTTTTATTAAAAATGAAGAATGATTATTAAAGTTGTCCCCTCGATGCAGCTTCCATTTTCATTAATATGTTTGGACATTAAGATGTCTGAGTAAAATGTTTTTATTCTGTCGTCCCCTATTTAGGTATTTATATTAAAAGCATGAGCACGAGATGTTTTGAATTAAAAATGAGAAAAGATTGAAAATTGTCTTAGCATATGTGTCTTGCTTTGGGAGCGAGTTTGTTCCTTCCTGAGCATTATTAATGGGATTTCTTAATAATTCTTAAATGGGCATTGCGACTGACATTTCTGTAAAACAAGAAGATAAAATTTGCTTTCTTTATCATTATTGAAGACAATGTGAATATTTTCTTTGAATTTAGAATCTTTATTTTTTGTTGTTCTGACTTTAAGTTTGAAATTGTCATCTACCTGAGAAGTTATTATATGCTGTGGATGTTATCAAATTCATTTTTATATAAGTTTAGTCATAAAAATTACCTGTAAAGTGTTAGCGGAGTAGTTACTCATGAAAACTTAATATATTCATGGAATACATGAGAGGAATTTCTTGGAAACTGTTTCAGGTTAATTTGAGAAGCAACAATAGCCAATAAAAAGGAAATACCAATATATATCTTTTTTAAATTGAGTTTGTTCGATTTTTATTTTCAGAATATGAAAATATTAATGGCATTAATCATTATTAGTTGAATCTAGATGTAGAAAGCCTTCAGAAGTTTGAGATTTCTTTTGAAATAGAGAAAATAAACACGTTTACTTGCTTTACACTAGTTTTTATCAACAGAATTGTTACAATATTATACGAAGGACGTTCCGAATGTAAATTTCTCCATGCCTTTTCACAAGGAAACATTATAAGAAACATAAACATAAATGGCAAAACAAAATTCAAACTTTTGGCTATTTTTCTACATATTCTCGAATGATATTAATACATTTGTCGTGCCCTGAAATCAATTTCAAGAACCATCCTGATAAATATCGGTGCCCAGCAAGCGAAAGAAATTCCTCACGGCATGCCGTACCTCTTCATTACTTCCGAACTGACGTCCCGATAGTGCTGACTTCGATGCAAGAAAAAGGTGAAAGACTGATGGGGTAAGATCGGGGTTGTAGACCGGGTTATTCAATCTCTCCCATCTCAGGCGACTAGTTAGTCTTCATCTTCCACACTCTGCCTTCGTTCACTCAACATTGAACACCAGCGCCCAACCATTTGTAGGGGCATGGCGGCATCTCCAAAAGCCCTCTGTAGGCGTCGATGGATATATGACACACTACTCCCATACTCTATTCATAGCGCACGACAGCACGCACTTCCATTTGCGACCATGTTGTGAGCACACGTCTTTCTGCCAAACTGATTTGCACTAGACTAAACTCGGGCAAAGAAGTCTGCTGTTCTCTCTCTCTTCTTCGGCACTCAGCGCATGCGTCATTGCTCTTCTGTTGTGAATTCGGGAAAGGTTGTTTTCTGTTATAGCAACGCGTTTTCTTACTTTTATTACATCTTCTCTGTGAATAAATATGACGAAACTTACTTTCGGAATGTCCTTCGTACATGTAATTATCTAAATAAATTTAGAAACACAAATACAATTTTAACTCAATCGATAATGCTTCTCACCCTCTGAGCGCCCAATTGTTTTGCATTTTTAGCTATCAAGTTAAAAAACTTAGCTTTAAAGTAAATGAATCGATCTTTTTTGCATTTAATTATATATCTGAAATCTTAAGAACACTTTATCCATGATTGTTTAAGAAAATGTACTTATAAATACGAGCTATCCGCTTTTGAACTGAGCATGAAAAACGTAAAAAGACGTTTGCGCCGCTCAGAGGGTTAATAAATGGTTCTGACTAAACTATAAAAGGCCTGTGGTTTTCATCTCCGTCTGAAGCCTTTTACGATTTATTTGTGATCGGAATTTTAGGAAAAAAGTAATTAGGATATTCAATTTCCATTTGTGCATTGAAAAAGTGAATTTCATCACTGGTAACCGACCAATTAAATTTTAATGATTAAATTTCTGACTGTGTAGTTTTTTAAAATCACTATTTAGATGCAACGTTTGCAAATGTGTTCAAATACCGTTGAGCCAAGAGAGATGTTATTTATATGCATAGATTTGTTAGTATAATATGATCCAACACTATAAAAGTGCTAAGTAAACACATTAGCCTGCGAAAATCACAGGATGCGGTAGAAAATGTATTTGCTTCCCACTCTCGGAAATCGCTGTGTACGCAGCCAAGGGGTTAACTACAAAATTAATCAAAGTTTATACATTCTAAAATGCTTTAAACTTGAAGTATCGAAATCTATGATAATAATTGGGGTGACAAATAATAAAATTTTTCGTTCAGTGTTTAATATGCGCTACATTTGAAGGTTGCCTATGATATTTCAAAGTTACTGCTTTCTGAATTGCATTTGAGAAAACTTTACCATAAATATTATCAAGCATTTATTTTATATTCACATTTTTTTATGGTGGCCTGTTCCTACATAGATATTATTCACCTGGATGATCTTTAGATTCTTAAAGATTAAGTGTTTCAACTTTTAAATTCCTAATATTTTTCTTAATGTTTTTGAAAATTAGTGGTTACAACGTTTAAATTATTAATGTGCTTTTAATGTCTTGAGAAAATTAGTGGTTACAACGTTTAAATTATTAATGTGCTTTTAATGTCTTGAGAAAATGAATGTTTCCTACTTTTAAATTATTAATATGTTTTTAATTTCTTGAATATTCAGTATTTTCAATTTTTTAAATCGTAATTTTTCATTTAATGTTTATATAATTATATGATTACAACATTTATTATTTGCTTGATTGATTCTCATTTTGTGTTATGGAAAATTGCAATTCTGGTTCTTGTACCGCATCCTTCCTTTGAATAAATAAATGCAACATTTGAATATTATTTATGATAATATAGTGGTGAAAATTTATGAACCAATTAAAAACTCACCGGGAATCACCACGAGTAAGTAGATATGGAGCCGCTAGATAAGTAAGCTGGTTATAGCTTTCTAGTTGGGCGTAGATATGGTATGGGGTTGAGTAACCTCCACGAGATCGAAGGAACCTCCCTTGTTCCCTCTGCTGTCGCAACCACTATAATTCATGACTCATCATTGGCAGAGCAGGGTAACACGGTTACGGTTATCAAGTAAATAAATCGAATGTAGGAGCACTCAGATACGTTTATATATGAATAATTGTTATTCATAAATTAAGTTGAAGATACGTCTAATTTGAGAAAAAAGACAAGTTTGTGCAACTTATTTAACTAGAATAAAAACTGACATTGAAGTGGATATGAACTGAAAAAATGTTATTACTATGCAGAGCAGGAAAGACCTTTGTGTTAGAATAGTAAACAGGACAAAGGAATGATTTAACGAATGCAATGAATTTTACAATTTACATCATAACTGTCGTTGTTTCTCAGTGTAAAGAAAATAAAATATAAGAGCTAAAACACAAAAATCTTATCCCTCAAGATCAATAAATAAGTAGTATAATTTTTGAATATCTTATTATATAAATTTGTACATGCATAAACTTTGAGATGTAGAGAGACAGAATAAGTTTTCCTATCCTATGAAAATCATCCTCATTGAAATTTAAAGCTTTTCAAATTGAATAGAAGTTTTTCAACTTTTCTTTTCGCCTGTGTCTGATTTGTTCCTTCTAGTGAGTTTCCTGAAAATTCGTTCCTCTCAATTACCCTTGTAAATGTTTTTACCACTCCGTGTGTAGTCCCGATCTTGCACCCAGTGACTACCATCTATTCCAGCAACTGAAAATGTTTCTGGAGAAGCAGCTTTTCTCCAGTAACAACATTGTGTACACAAACTGGCTCCACTTTTCGGCAACGGATCTCTTCGACAGATATTGGTCTCACGGTATGAAACGTTCTTCATTTCCGGTGGTTTCTACGTTAAAAGATAACTAAAAGAAGGCTGCATCTGTTTCAATTAAAATTTCTAGGAAATTTTGTTCTGTGTTACTGTACGGCCTGTCAGAAATTTACTTTCTGGATGAACCAAATTTGTCTTCATTAGCAAGTTGTGTTAATTAATCAGCAGACAATTAATTAGACACCTAAAGTTCAAAACCTGATAAAGAAACATAGAAAATTTACACAGCACTGGAGATTTTCGATTGATTTTGGGTTACCAGACACATCCAAGAAAATGAATTTGGAATTAAATATAACATAAATAGTATGACGTGGCGGCTCGTCCATAAGAGCTGCAGTCCCCCCACCCCATGAAATTATTTTAAAAATTTTATTTTCCATTTTATTCTAATTGGCAAACCTTTCCATTTTGAGAATTCAGTAATCAACAAAAATGGCAAAAAATAATAATAAATGTAAAAATAAGACGGAAAATCAATCAAGAATTACGAGAGAGACAGACCAGAGCTGCAGAAAATTTTTCCTCTCCTCAGGATATGAAATTAACGCAATGAGCAACGCGAAGCGGTAGAAAAGCAACCCTTTCTCCGCTTGAAATTGCATTCATTTGAGCTGCACTCCAGAGCAGCTAACGATTGGCGCGACTTAATCTTTTGGATTTTTTTCGTTTTTTCTCTGTAATTCAGTCGTTAAGTAGTAGTCCAATTCTAGAGGAGTTGTAATTTTTTGCTTCTTTATATATTTTCTGGTGCTGATTACGAACCTGAGGCTTTCCACCAATAATGTTTTTAAAAAATTTGCCCTTAGTTTTTTTTTATTATAAATCAAAAACAATCAATTTTTAGTATATCATCATTAAATGCCAAAATAATCACCACACAATTTCTTACAACTTAGGTGTATACAACTTTTGCAACACTGCTTGTTTCTGAGCTGACGAGCCGTCACTGAGAGTTTGATAAATATACTGTCATAATGGTAGTTCCGAAGTAAATCGCAAGTTAATAATACAAGAATCAAAAGGGTATAAAAGAACATTATGGATTTTAAGTCTTAATCATTCCTGCTTAATCTTAACACCAGTGCTTTAATATCTGTAGACCGTTGTATGATAAGTAGTACGATAAATATTCTCTCATAATGGTAATTCCGAAGTAAATCATCAGTTAATAATACGAGAATCAAAAGGGTATAAAAGAGATTTATCTATTTTAACTCTTGATTATTCATACTTAATCTCTTAACTCCAGTGCTTTATTATCTATAACCCGTTGTGTAAAGGAAGGAAAGAAGATGTGAAGATATCAGATAACGGATGAGCAATAAAATTAGTGCACTTCTTTATTCAAATCCTGATTTTTGTGAAAAGGTTCAAAGGCTCCATATGCTCGTTATGATGAAATCAATTGTTAGTTTCTCATAAATAAAAGAACAATGAAATCTGCAGAATGTTATATTTTTAATCATACATCTCAATAAAGATTAAAGATTGAAGAAAACATACTGGGTTTTTATCAACTGCGTAACCCAAAATTTTCCCTTTGCTTATTTGTGAAGAGATTTTGTGATTTACCTAAACAAATGACACTTCAACGTTGCAAATGCGTTCAAGAAAATTCTGGCAAATATGAGAGATTCTTCACATCATTTTCAAATGTAATGTGATACCCCAATGAAAATATATCAGACAAAGCACCATGGCCCACTTGCTTAAACGAACAATTTACCAAGATTTTGAACTGCAGCAATTGTCTTCGATAATAAATCAAACTAATTAATGCTAATTAAGTTGTTTCGTTTGCCAGAAAAGCACTTAAAGTCCATCTATTTAGTCGAGTGAATTTTGTGATTGTTCTTTTTTTACCACTGTTCTAAATTAAAATGTTTTAGTTTGTTGTTTTTAATCCAAACATTGCATTATGTGTTCATTTTAAAAAAATTCTTTCAGCTGCTTGACTTGTATGACTTGTTTAATTTTTAATCAGTTTACTTCGTTATTTTCTTCTTAAGACGGAAGGTGCTGTTTATTTATTGCTTGGAAGGATTTAATGATCACATACAAAGAAATATATAAAGCGTTTGCTTCTTGAAATAATACCGAAATGCAAAATGCAAAAATAATTATGCAGAAAGTAATGCAATAATAATAAATATAAATAACTTAAAGCTGCTTAAGTCATAATTTATTTGCATAATTAATAATAAATGCTTATTTTCCTATTGTTTATTTTTATGAGAAATAGAAATACGTTTCAGTAAGATGCGTTTAAAAATTGTGTCAATGTTCCTAAGGTATTTAATTTATGATGAGATTTATAAATTAAATGAAATCAGATTATTTGAGAATTTTAATTCCACACTCATATTTACTCAAATGCTTGCGTTTTATAGATATATAATAAATATAATTCCTTCTTGTTCAATGAAATCGCGCCAAATTATGCTGTAATATTGTGCTTTCATAAAGAATAATTTAGAATAAACAGAGCAAAAAAATTGAACATTTCACATTAGGTACAGATTTTAATGGTATAAATATGACTAAAATCGTTAGTCATGTAAATGTGTATATGTTGTTTGCAGTTATGCAGTTAATGAAAGCCAGTTACAAATGAAAATAAAAATATTAATTAAAACGTTTTCCTTATTTTGAAGCAAAAGAACATAAAAAGTTATTTCAATCTAAAAACACTGCACAATCGTTTCTAAGAGATAATGGGTGTGTTCTGCCTTGGTAATATAACACTCGACTTTTCACTATTACGCACAAAATGCTCTGTAATAGCGAATACTTTGTAAACAACGGGCAGAATCTTTATAATAATATGCAATTTTTAACAAATCTTGAGAAAAATTTATTTTCAAATAAATCCAGCTGGCTGAAAAAAATTTCCATTATAATAAGAATTATTTATATTTTTAATATCATTGAGAATAATAAATAACGATTACAATTTCGTTTAATGAAAATGAAGAGATTGTAATATTTCTCGCAGTGTAATATGCCACAGTGTGTGGAATGAGTAAGGGAAATTCGGCTAAGATGTTGATGGGTAAGATGAAGAAATGGATTTTTCTAAAAAATTATGCTAAATGACAGCCCAGATCCTGCATCCTCAGAAATCTCTAGCGACCAGTTAGTTACACGTGTCACACCAAAAACTTCATCCCGTTATTTGTGTGATTCACAGTACGCGATAGTGTGTTTTTGAGTGGTTCCGATATAACTTTTGGTTGCTGCTAGGAAAGGGATAGCGTTCAAGGAGTAAATATTTTTTTATTTATGCATGTGATATTCGTAACGTGCTGAACAAAAGGTGTTCAGTGGTATACTATTTTAATTTTTTTCTGATGAGATGGTGCCCTTCAATGTTTTGCATTAGTCATAATTTCTAAATGGAAATTAATTCTTCATTTCAGTTAATTCTACTAATTAATCAGCAGATGAATAAATAAACATTTAAAGTTTAAAAACTGACAAAGAAGAATACATAATTTACACAGTTTTGAGATTTTCTGTTGATTTTTGGATAGATAGATTTTTAAAAAAATACTGCATATTATGATAAAAAAATTCTTTCGCAGTGGTAGTTCTACATGAAATTTTTCAGTCATAATTCGAGCAACAAAATTTCTTGAAGGAGAATCGTTTTTTCACATATTTTTCTTAACACTAGTCCTTTAAATGTCTTTTGATCGTTGAATAACAGAGCGAATGAATACTACAAGGCATGACATAAATTGTAAAATTAGTGGACTTATTTATTCAAATGCCGATGGCTCTGCAATGGTTAACGAGCTTCACATGTTTCTTTCGGATGAAATTACTTGTTAATTAATAAAACAGGGTTAGAACAATGAAGTGTATCCTCTTAATTACACATTCAATCATGATCAATGATTGAATAGAGTACAATTAA
>BGPR01005477.1:52389-93205 GCA_013235015.1 Araneus ventricosus | reverse complement strand
CTACAGCACTTTAAATCGGCCAATGAGGAAAATAGTACCGAGTTTAATCAAACGCTATTCAGCTGTATCAAATTTCAAGTCAATCGGCCCATTTGTTACATTTAAACGACATTTTCCCACCATACACTCGAGGATTGGGTTAGAGTTAATTTAACCCGACAATATTTTTAATTGTCTCATGAGAAACATATATACCAAAGTACCATAGTTTTGAAACTATCGACTGATTATGGCCCTATCGATAGTATTGTCCGAGGGGGAACTATCTATAGTATTGAGAAAGTCGATACTATCGATAGTTCCGAAAACCCGATTCTATCGACTTGGCTTCTATAGTAACGATAGTCTATCTATGTTTAAGGAACACTAATGAGAAGAAAAGTTCCCTCATGTTTGGTTATAGAAAATATCACAGCTCGCTTGGCTGAAGTATGGAGGGTCAGCCTTTAAAGTAACCGAGTTGATATTGCAGTTTTGCAGCCTCGTCAAACATTTGGTTGATTGACAGATTATAATTGTTTTCTTCAGAAAAAACAGGAAGTTTCACAAACCATAACGTCAACCAACTTTGCAAAGGTGGTACGGAGAGATGAGGCATAGTCATCAATTAGAATGCTCGGTTAATGTATGATGCTGAATTTTTAATAACAGTATGATAGTCCCAGTATTTTATATGGTTATTACACTCGAGTGCTTATGATAGGTAAGGGTTTCTTTCTTCCGTGTTTCTTAACCATTCAGGTCTGGAGATCGCAACAAAGCAAATGTTTCTTTTGTGCTTTTATTCTGAGGTCTCATGCGTAGAAAGTGTATTTTCGTCCAAAATCAATGATGCTGTACAATTTAGAATTTCTTTTTCTCCCATATTTCATTCCTTTCTCGAGTTAAGAATACTTACTTCGGAATTTGTCGCTAGATAGTTCTGTAAATGGCCTTATTGCATAGTGCAGAGCAAATGCGGCCCAAACCATGATATAATAAATCCTTTGAGGACTACTATCACGAGGGCGTGCCAGCTGCTTCGCACATTCTGTCCCGGCTGTTACAAATACGTGCCGGCATATAAATAAAAGGACACTAAAGCCATCAAATGCTGGATAAAAAAACTAAGGATACATATTATTATATTATTTGTGAGGAAACAAAGGGAGAAGAAGAAGTGATACTGTACATGAAACGTTGTACTTTTGTTCATGCATTGTGTGCTGGTGTGAATTTGAAAATAAAAAAGTATTTTTGCGTTAATCCTTTTTAGGACTATTATCACGCGGGCGTGCCTGCTGCTTGGTACATTCTCTCCCGACTGTCACAAATACGTGCCGGCTTTTGTATCTTTTAGCTACCGACCGTCACGTCGGCGTGAGACCAGCTTTAATGCAATTAGGCTTAACTAGAAAAAGTGCACCTGCCCTTAGAAGCCACGCGCGCTTTGAAACGTTGGCCAGACGGAACTGCACTTTTCCCGTACGGCCGTCCTCAAAGGGTTAATTGCGCATTAAGAAATTCGTGGTTTAATTTGGGAAACAATGGTCCAACCTAGGAAACCGGTTTCCTTAACTGGATCGATGACACAAATTTCAAACTATTTTTTTCCTAATTTAAAGTGTATTTTAAAAAGTTAATTACATTGTTCTGAAGATAAATAAATTACAAAATATTCTACTATTTGTTTTTATTAAAATTTTTTCTCTGTCACTGTACATTAAAGAATGCCCAGGTAGTCCTAATTCAGTAACCTTCCCCTACTTTATTTAACATATTCCTTACTGTTCAACTAAATGAATACTGCAGTTTAAATGGCAGTTTTAAAATCTACCTGTCTTTCTTGTAAGACTCAATTCGTGACTGGCGGATTCGTTGATTTTCTGCTCGAAGGCTTCTCCAATGATAAGCTTCGCTAAGTATCCCAATCGCTACCAAAGCATGGCTAAACAGAAGCTCTTCTTAAAAGCTAAGATTATTTCCTTTTCGATTGAACGGCGAGACAGAAAAGCCTGTCTTCTTTTCAATTAACTGCAGGGCTTTGTTGCGACCCTTTTCAGGGCTCTGGTTAAGCAAACATTTCGCTAAACGGTAGCTCTTCTTTCCCAATTGCTGCCATTCTGCACTAGGTAAACTCCGAGTGATAAATGGCGGGATAAGTTGTCTTCGTGTTATTGTTTGGAAGGAAATATCTATCCGATTACAGTTTATATAGGTTGAAATAACAAAAGCGTAATAGTGAACTAAATTTCTATTAAATTCATCTAGATTCTAATTATAGATCGAACCAACAATTTCGAATATAGTTAGAGTTATTTATATATACATATTTTGTTCGAATTTATTTTATTATGTGAGACATACATATAAATGGTATTCTATTACAAGAAAAATTCAGTGGTTATATATCGCATTGTACTATCTAGATGTCTTCCGATACAATTATATTAGAATACCTGAAATATACAAAATACAATCGTTATCTTAAAATACTTAGGCAGAGTAGCATGTCTTTTTATTTCAATATTGGATATTATTAGTCGACCATGTTATATAATTCTTCTTTCAGTAAGAAATTCGTTTTCGACAAAGAATAAAATAATGTATCTTGGAAAAAATATTAAAAATAGGTGAAACTAAAAATACTATATTTATTCTACAAAAAGAAAGAAGCTACTTGTTAATTCTAAACTACTTTTTGCCAAAATTTAGAATGAAAAGGGTATTAAATTCTACTCAAGTACCCCGTCATTGTGCACAACTTAAGGGTTTAATGCGTCACTTGAACTTCATCAAGATATAGGAAACACTAAGAAGTATTAAGGCGAAACAAATATTTCATAGTATCCCTGGAATTCTATAGAATGTCTTCTATTCTATATGCTGAAAAAAGATGCATATTTAAAACATAATAGAAAGCATTTAACAAGTTTTTTTATTTCCAGACCTTTCATCTGCACTCCAGAACCTGTGTTTCTATCTGATAAACTTTCGGTGTTGGTTATTTAGTGCCTCACGACGCTATTCCAATTAAATTAATGTAAATAAATTGCAAAAAATTCCCATTAAAAAGGACCATTTTAAAGAACCTTTTGGCCTTTAATGGTCCTTTAAAGGACCATTTTTTTAGTAGTAGTATAATAAAATAACTTTTGGATTGAGATTAATTTAAGAAAAGAAATTTATTTAGCTCATTGGATGACATTATTTTTAGTTAATTAATTTTATTAATTAATAATTAATTACCAAGTCCAAACGTTTAATTATTGCTTGAGATAAGAATTTGGAACATCTAGGCTTTTGTTTCATTGAAAAATCTGACGAGAACTTACACCAATATTTGTAAATGTATTTAACAATTGATGAAGTTGGTGGTAAGTATAGTTACCACGGCCTTATAAAGGATTAAGTAACAATTTTAACAGTTTACAAGCAGGGGCAGATTAATCTTCCTGGGGGGGGGGGGTTAGTTCTTGGGGGTCTATCTGAAAGTATGACGCATATGCGCTTGAAAATTTCAATTTCACAGTTATGATGATTTAAAATAAGATAATTTCGCATATTTTTAATCACAGTAACTATATTTTTGTTAATAAAAATTTACTTTTATAATTACTCTATTTATTGATTTTAAGTATCTAATTAATTAGCTTAACTAATATTTGTCGATAATTAATATGCTTTGTATTCAGTAATTTTAAATTTATATCTAAAATTCGTGTATAAATATTTACTTCACATGAAGAGTTATCGAAATAACTTAGGATCCATTCATAAAAGTAAATGTAATTCACTTTTTCATAATATACAATATTTAAGGAAAAAATAAGCAAAAAAAATCTAACACATTCACAAATATTACTTCAGAAGTTGGAATTATTTCTGAAATGTGTGTTCATAATATAGTTTGAGCCTTATAGAGTGAATGAACTATTTTTAAGAAAATTCTTTATATTTTCTTAAGTTTTACGTGGATTAATTAATACTATATGTTTTCAAAACACAACACCAATGAATTATTCTAAGATTATAATTAATGATACATAATTAAATCTAGAATATTGTCAGATGAAATATCCACTGCTAAAGTATCACTGTTGCTTTTATGATAAAATTAAATTATATATTAGTTTATATATTAGTCAATTTCCTTTGCACTAAACGAACTTGTTTATACCATCTGTTTTAAAATTTGCCTGGATATTTTTTTTATTTTTTAATTATTTACAATAAATTTTATAAAACATAATAACTAAACAATGTTTCATACATGGTTTATATATTAAAATCAAAGATACATTTTTAAATAATAACCTAGCTTATGTCACATTTTGGGGAAATTTAAATAGAAGGTTTTGATTTAATCCCAGAAATTGAAACTTAAAGAACGGAATAACATTGTAAATCAAAAGTTAGACAACTTTTCACCAGAGAAGGGAAGATAACGCTTTGATTTTAACTGTGTAAATGAAAAATTCAGAAATCTATTTCAAAACCATGTTTTTCTAAAAAAATAAACAATAGAAAAATATTTTTATAACTAATTTCGAATTTTAATTGAGGTATATTTCCATAGGTAATTTTAGATACATTGTTTGTTAGATCAAATAGACTTCATACATTCAGCTCTTAATTTTATTAGAGCTATTGAATTATTTCTATTAAATAAACAGAGGTAATTCAGTAATTGTCTATCACAATCAATGCGGAGATAAAAAAAATTAGAATAGAACACAGATTAAAGTTTTTATTCTTTATTCTAAATACTAAATAACTTTAGTGAACATAAAGAAATCTTTGTTAAAAAATTGAAGATTTTACTTTGAATTTAAATGGAAATGACAAGGCTATTATGTTGAAATTTATTTAATAAAATTATGAATGTGGTGTTAAACATGTGTATATAAAAATATTTAGAATTTTGGGAAATTTGTTCTATATTATTTCTTTTCTGAACCTGAATGAATTTATGTATTCCTTTATATATTTAATTCTATAAAGTAGATTTCATATATAATTCAACTCTATCGTGATAAATTAAATAAAAAATACATTATTATATATAGTCCCTAATGGAAAAAGAATTCCTTTTAAAGCAAATATGTAATACACACCACAATTTTCCTCATGAAATCTGACTAAAATTCTGCCTTGGTTTATCTCGTCGTTTTCCAGCTGTACGCATTGCTTTAACAATGCTGTATTCAAATATGTGTAAGTTTCAAAAATGCAATAAACTTTTGCGCGTTAACGCGATCTAGATGCATTAGGATATTTAAATCATTAGCGACATTTATTCTGCTCAAGCACCCTGATTGAGATAATAAAAAGCGGTTTTAATCGCTGAAATATTCTCAAATGACACTTAAAAGGTGTTTAACAGATGTGTGAATGGGAAACTGCAAGACGAAGGACATTCAACACCTAAAATAGTTAAATGACTGCAGGGGAACCGTGTCTTTTTCTGCTGAACCATTACTGATAATGTCTAATGATATTCAGTGAAAAGAAAAGCAAATCAATCACTCTAATCAAAGAAACGATAGCTTCCTGAGTAGATAATTTCTTTGTAATGATTGGTTTTCTTTCTCAAGCTTGGGAAAGTGAGTATCTTGTCATTGGCACATCTATCTGAACTAGGCTTTTACATATGTTTAGGTCTGATGTACACATACTACTTGTGTCAGATGAGTCATTAGTGTCAAAATTTCGGAGAAGCGATTAGTAGCGTCAGGTATGTTGATAGCTGCTCGGTATTGCACACAGACCTCCTGTGATGCTGTAAGAATAATCAACGGCAGTTTCGCTCAACATTTTCCCTAGGAAACCGGAAGAGAATCGCACCGGCAATAAGAGCTGTGAGTAAGTGCGGAAGGTATGCTCGCAGAAGCCAACGACTATTAACGAGATCTTAAACAAGATTTCTTCTGTTCGGGCATTCCGACACTTATAATAAAAAGCAGACTTCCTCAGTTAAAATCAGATATGTCATAAGATTCTTAGAGGGAAATTATCTATTGTCATATTTAAAAAAACTACTTCATTTCGGGGCTCCCTTTGAGCACGGGACCTCAAGTACGCCTGGTGCACCTAGCCTTTAATCCGCGCCTGTTTAAAAGAGAGCTAAGCAAATTCTTGAGTGCATTCTGCATTTTATTTTCCGAGAGAGACTGTTTTTTAATTTTATTTCACCATAGATGTAGCATTTTATCCATCCGAAGATGCAGTCAGAGTAATGCAAAAACAATCATGTATGCAACATGAAAATTAGTAAAATTATAAATAATGATGGCTTTTTCTTTCAGAACAGCTGGTGTGTGGGCGATATCTGTATATTCTTTCGTACGACAAGAATTAAAAAATAGAAAAAATATCGTGTAAATTCTTCGGAATGTTGCTTCTGACAATTTTTGACTTATTCATATTTACCTCTTTGACTAATCTTCTGAACTGACTGACTCAAATTTACCTCTTTGGAACATTTTCAGTTTCGTTATTATTTGACTATCGATAAACCTTGTCTGTTTCGGTATCCGAAAATATTCTTTATTAATTGCTGGTAATTTTGCTGAAAATTTCAGTCTTCAAATTAATATAGTTACATAAACATAAATTCAACGCAAATTTCGTTTAAATGTCCTGTTAAAAATTGCCTCCTTTTATAATATGCCGCCATGGATCTTTAAATTTAATTATTTCTAAGGAGACTTTCAGTCTTCTTTCGTTTAATTAATTAAAGAATAACTGAAAGATTTACAACAGCTAACAATTTCATGTGCTTTATTACAATGTGACATAAAAAGTCGATGCAAAGGGTATTATTTTTTGTTAATAACCTTCAAGTCTTTTGAAATACGAGTGATTCAAAAATGTTAATATTTTTGTTATTCAGTTTATGTCCCTTTATAGTTAATTTGGATACTCTTTGCTCCATTTGCTTAATGGTATATTCTAATGAGAGTGAGTAATCGGATCTCTGAGTGAATGCTATCGAATTATCGCCAAATGACGCAATTTCTAACTAATCCGGATACTCCATTCAAATTCTCATCAGTTCAAATGATTGATGCTCTGACTCCTTGACGACTTTGGTATTTAACTTTCGATTAAATTAAATTCCGCTCTTAATAAATATATGCATACAATGTTAAGATTTATTTAAATAATATTAAACGTTTGCTTTAATTCAATGGATAATATAATCGTCTAACATTCTAAACAAAAAAATTTATAAAAAGACAGCTTGACGACTCTTTTTAATAGTTGTTCAATTTTTTGATAATGATTCAGAAGTTATGAAGATGGAAAATTTGTAATGAGAAAGAAAAATTATAATAAAATATATTCCAAAATCATATTAAATATTTCTTGTCAGATAATCGTGCTTTAGCACATTTCAATAACAACTGTACATTCATTTTCCTAAATTTTTTTAATATTCTGCAAATATAGTTTCCTAAAAATTTGCAGAAATAAATCATGTGATCCAATTCATTCTATTTTCAGATAATTTCAACATTTGAAATATCATATTTTGCTGATGCTCATTTATCTCAGGTTCTCTATAACCTTCATCTTTATTTACTAGATAACACAATTCTCGCAATGCGATCATAAAATGTCTCTAAGAACTGTTTGAAAGTTTGCATAGTATCAACAACATACTTGTCCGACTCTTGTTCTATTACAATAAAATAAATAAATAATAAATTAAGATATAAGCTATTATTCAAAATGCACTTTAAATGAGAAAATACGTTTACACATTATAATTTCGTCAAAATGAACTCAAAAGTCAAAAAAAAAATTCTGATTACAATAAAATGCACGGTTCGAATAAAAGCGTGGACGCCTTATATAGTACCCTATATTTTGTGTATATTTCCTTAAACAAATGCAATATTCCTAGGAGGTAAAGGCGCCCACGCTTTTATTAGAACAATGCATATTATTGAAATCAGAAAAATTATTTTTTACTTTTGTGTTCCTTTTTTCGCATGAATTAATTATTTTCTCATTTAAAGTACATTTTGAAGAAAAGCTAAAAAGCTATTAAGTTTATTTTATTTTACACTTTTTAGTGACGGCTGACGCGAATACACACGGCATGTTAGGCATAGTAAACCAAATTCAATTATTGAATTCTCCAATATAAAACGCATATTAAAATTATTATATACATATGTGCAATTACAATTTCAAAATGATTTAATGACATTAACTTTCTGAAATATAAATCCGTAATATATTACGTGATAACTTACAATTATTATCAACAATGTAATAGAAAAAAAGAGAATCGATCTACACAACTCTCTCCTTTTGCTTTGAATGCGTATTGTTTTGAGCACACGAAGTAGAAAACAATCTACTTCTGGTTGTTGGAGAATTCTAATAGGAAGTAAACCCAAGACGCCTAGAAACACCAGCTACGTCATTCATCATTGCACCGCGAGGAGTATTTACAAGACCTACTATCGTGAGGTTACCACCTTCCAAACTTTATCGCCCATATATAAAAATAATTAAAATTTTAATATCATTTTGTTAGGTTTAAAATAGGTATAGATTGCAATTTTTTTGCATAATATTCAATTGTCTCTGGAAACCCACAACTATGCTAAATTTCAAAGCTGTAACTCGATTAGAAGTGGGTAAGAAATCGACCTCAATATTTCAGGACACGACACTCAACTTGAAAAGCTTATGAAAATGACTCGTTTCCGTATGCCTCACCTTAGCTTAAGATTTGTTAATGACTTTTCGTAACGCCCAGTATATAATAAGTATATATATTTATAAATTTAAAAAAAATTCGCAAACAAATTTCAAAGCAATCTATTTTAAATGCATTTCAATGTTTAATCAGCGTAATAACATACGAAGTTAAATGCAATAACGTGAATGGAAATTATCGATTTATAGAGTTGATATAAAATGGCTGGCTTTTTAATTAAATGTGTCAAAGTAAAGTTTCTAGAAGGATACTTTAATTCAATAAAACATCGAAGCAAAATTGATAAATTATTAATACATGAAATGAACGTGCCTTATAATGAATTATTTCTCGTTATATTCTTTCTATTTTATATTTTTATATTGATTGCATCTTACTGCTTTGTGGATTTTGCTACTGACATTCTGTTTTCTGAATCATGAATTGGGTGATTTTCAGCCGAATTATATTTGAATATTAATTTTTTGATTTCTTTATTATTTTGATGCCAAGCTTTCTTTGTTATCTCAGAAAAAAATCATGTATCAAAACTGTTGGAAATGTTATCAAAAGTATTAAAAATCATTTATATTTATGTAATAAATTATTTTTATTTTCAAACGCTAATGATTTATCATTGAACTCAGAAAGAAGCATTGGCTTTCATTTAATACAATTTTAATTACTAAGACCTTAAACAAATATGAATGAATTTGTTATTGTTTTTGTTAGACAGAACTTGATGATTGATGCATTTTCCCGGCTATAGTTATAGTGGTTCTTTTTTCTTGTATAGGAGATATAAACAAAAAAATATTATAATCGTAAAAAAAAATCACCCTCGAGGTTTTGATAAATATTCACATTCTTTACACTCATGTATTCCAATAAAAACTAATCTCGTTAAGCTAAATATTGTTACAAAAATCGTTCTGTGGGTGTATGGTATAAACAATCCAAGACGCAGGATAATGGAGAACGAAGGTTTATTCACAAATATGAAGAAAAACACGAAGCACATGAAACAGGAAACAATAGATCTTGCACAGATTAGCAACGTAAACAGACAACAATTCACAGATAATAACAGTCCAGCACTTTGAGAATTACCAACACAAACAGTCAGCAAATCTCTAATAACGACAATAACAGCACTTTCAATAGCGCTCAGCTCACCAGCTTTCTAGTTCGCGCTGCAGACGAAACACCAAAGTCGTTCCAGTCGATCAACACACCCTATTGAATAGAGCTCGGCGTCTAACAGCTTACATGCTCGCGTAGCGGATAAAACTCCAAGAGAGATTCCAAAGACGTTCGCACTCCAAGGCTATCCCAGTCGAGAAACAGGCTCAAAGCCGATCAACATCCATTCACTCCCTGATCCAAGCTCACTCGTTATATAGTCTCCCCCGGCAGGCCGTGACGTCACATGGAATCATCTAGTACATTCAAGCGTATCTCCTCTCCTAATAGAGATATCGAGAAAATTCCAGAACCTTTCAGATCCCATATTTCGTCGGCAAAGTCGCGAAGATGATCGCCAAGTTCATCGCCAAGGTCAGGGGTCCAGGCCTGGCTGCTGCCAGGCATCCCATACTTACCCCTGTAAAACTCTCTTCCCAACCATAAGACTAACATTGCTGGGAAGCGACTTCCCATGTTCGTAAGAGTATACTGAACAGGATAACTGAAAAGCGCAACGAGGTAGTATAGAGATGGAAATTCTCGTGTATTTTTACCTCAGGAGTAAAACATAAATTTTATTTTGCATTATTTTTTTTAATTCATAAATGTGTGGGTTTTGTTTTAAGTGGCAAAGTATAAATGCAATGAATTTTTTTCTGCCTTTCGCAGTTAATTTTGCGAAAGGCTTTTATGAAATAATTTTTTAAGTAAAAAAATCTTTCCTTGATTTATCTTTAAAAAATTATTTGCATTATTCGTTTCTGAAAGATTTGCAAAATGCACGAAATCATTAAAATCTAAAAATTTCTTATTTTGACTTCAAAACTCTTCATATACAAGAATCAACATTTTTCACATTGTCCAATCAAAAATATAAAGAACCTGTGAAATGTGTTCTTATTCAATTAAAAAAAACATGCATAATTTTAATCACACTTTTAATAATTTTTTAAAAAATCTAATGACATAAAATAGTTTTTATTGTTGACAGAGG
The DNA here is from genome assembly GCA_013235015.1 of Araneus ventricosus. Lineage (NCBI taxonomy): Eukaryota > Metazoa > Arthropoda > Arachnida > Araneae > Araneidae > Araneus > Araneus ventricosus. Next base: position 82,328 of record BGPR01005477.1, on the reverse strand, counting down.
CTGCTTTCTAAAGCTTTTTTCACTAACTATTCGTAATACTATTAAATTCAATAACGTAGAAATAGCGCCTTAATTATATCAATCAATATTTATATTTGTGCTGTGTAAAGAACAGGAATTCTAGCAAAAGATTTTTTTATAAAAGCTGGAAAAAAAACCTTGCGATTTTTTTTCTTTTTTTTTTTTTTTTTTTTTGTTAAAAATGTTTACAAAAAAAACTGATCGAAGTCGAAGGCTTTAAGTGTGAAAAAACTCAAAAAATTGCTTCAGGGTCGAGACTTCGACAGTTTAAGACAAAGCTCATTCCCATGTTTTCTACTAATTAAAAGATAAAATCTATACTCCCATTTTACCGCCTATCTGGAAATCTATTCTTACAGTCATTCGCCATCGATGAGTCTTGCCTTCACACATGGAGCGTCTCAATAGCTCAGTGCAATAGAGCAATCCACAGTGTAATAAAAGGACACAGCGAAATCTTAATAATTTACAATCCTTCTGATATTTAATATTTTTTGTAATATAACTATCTATACCTCTTCGAAAGGAAATGAAAATATTCCGTTCATGCATAATTTGTAGCCGGAGGAAAGTGTTAAAACTTCCAACTATCATACCACTTGCCAAATCAATCAATATGTTGCCAAATTAGGCAACACACTATTATTTGGGAATTTCAAAAAAAGATGGATCCTTCACCATCAATAAAGTTACAGAATACGAACACGTATAAATTTTATTATTTTGGCAGAATAAAATCCAATCCCACTTATTCTGAACAGTTAGAATGAAAATCTTTAAAATTTACATCCGATCCTTTGTATTGCTCTACCCTGAATTCGAAGAAGAAATGTTCTTCTCAACTAATTAAAGTACTAAGTCCTATCTCGGTAATTGGATCACGAGAAAACATGATAATTAGAATCAGAGAGAGAGAGACAGAGAGAGAGAACTCAATTCTGAATTAGAATTGTTAATGAAAACTGGCTCCTGTTGTCGTTGTGTATTAGCAGAGGACAGAGAAATACGGTGACAAATGTATGCAAACTTTAAGAATGTATAAAGCTGCCCTTTTCGTTTTACGCGTTTCTAAGAATAGAGTGTTTTAGATATTCGAAGAATTTCATGACAAAGATTTGGCATACTTTTGCTTGAAATATAAGAACCGAAAGAAGATGATGTAGGGATCATTTTCAAATGGCTGCAGCCATATAAGTTGGTATGGACAATCTTTATGAAATTTTATTGGATTTATAGCATTTATAAAATTTATTGTTATGTAACATACACTGAGGAACAAAAAAAATCTTTCTTTCATTTTCCAAGGAACTTTTAACGGTTTTAGATTATCTTGAGTCTGCTGATTTCAGAACTAATTTTAATTTCGCCGAATTGACTTTAATTTTTGAAATAATGCATATTAATAATGCATTATTTCAATCGTATCTGCAATACAGTGGATCAAAAGAAAAATTTAAAACAATTATGTCGCTATACAGCGGGAAAATTTGCGAATTGGTGATAAATAAAACGAGGAAAAAATTACTAAAATTGAATCATATCTTCCGTTCCTGCATGAGTCATAAAGGTCCTAAAAAAAGTCGAAATTAGACTGTTTTTCATCATTTTTTTAAATTTTAAGATTTCTCTTGATCTCTTTATTATAGCATTTGCTGTTAAGTAATGAGCTTCTTAAGAGTAATAAATTTTATTTTATCAAAATCCGTCCATAACTTCATGTCACGGATTCCCTTCAAAATTGCCAAAATATGTAAAATTATTTCAATATGCAGTTTTTAGTTCCTAATCAGCACCATAATCTTCACACATTATTTTGTCGATAAAATGCATCAGATCAATGCGTATGCATAGTAAAATGTTATTTGGTCTAAAAAATACAAAATTTATTTATTTTCTGGAATTTAGGGTAACACTTGCAAAACTAAGCTCTTAAACTGGAATATTATTTGTTAATTTAGAACGTATGCCAATGATACAGAAAGTAACAAAAATAATACAACTTTCAGAAAAGACTTCGGCTACAAGAGTATCAATCTATATATGATGGATCCCACCTCCATATGTTTGTCCCACTTCCCTTATCACATGATCTTGAACTAGCATCTTGGACAAACATATCAAGAGAGATGGGACACACATATGGTGACACATTATTGCTTTAGATTCCAACGAGAATCTTTCATTGTACGTGGGAGGAAATCTTATAAAACCTTTTGTATGAATTAATTTAACTACCATATTTAATTTTCATTTTATTGAGCTTAAAAGGTCAAAATGCTGGCGTTGTTAAAAATGCTCTGGAAATCTGAGGGGACCACATCAAGTGTTGTAAACGAGAGAAAAACGTTGAAAACGGGATCATAAATAAGGGCCAATACTGTAACTTTACAGTATATTTACAATATATCCAGTACACTGACAAGGATTATTGGAAATATAACATTTTTATTCAACTTAAGTGTGCAAGAATACTGTTTAATGGGATGAGGACAATGCTTAATATGTAGCTTAAACCTTTTTGTTTATAAATATGTATCCGTCCTTTTTATATAAATGAAACACGTCTTCCAGTTTTAAATTAAAAGAAAATGCTGGATTCAGCGAAAGAAAAAGTTATTTTGGAACAATCCAATTATGAAGGCAATCTTTCAGAACCACACAATAACTAACTCGCTTTGAAGAAAACCGCACTATATGGATCGAAACAGATGATAAACCAACGGAGAATTATGTGGCAGATATATGATTAGGTTAACGTCTCGTTTTGAAGCAACACGAGGGCAATTTAGAGACGGGCCTCGTTATTTTGAATCGCGATCAGATGACGGGAACAACGCCTGAGCTGGCACCCCCTCTCCAAGCTTCCGCGCCACACCAGGCGGGGAGTGTTTGGCCACTACGTATGATTTGGTGTGCAGCAGGCCCCATGCACTGCGAATCTTCAGTGGAATCGGGTTTCGTAACTTCAACCTTCTGGTCGAGACCTTACCACTATGCCAACGCGGCCTGGCATGTATAAGAAGTGAGGCAATAGATAACAGCAGTGTTTAGCCTATCATCTTTCTTTATTAATCTGAAATATTTCTTTTTAAGCCTCCAATAAAATTATTTGCTTCATGAATGAATTGAAAAATTGAGTAGAAATATTAAATTTCTCCTTATTTTTATGTTCTTATCACATACATTAAAAAATTCTAAATGCGTTATAATCAAACGTATCATCACGAAAAAAGAACATGTTCAATACGTTTTCAGACACGACAGAGAAAAAATTGATTCAATTGATTGAATCCATTGTTTAAACCTCTTAATTGAAGCGGTTTTTTCAACCGATATCCATTTCCAACAAAAGGCTCTTTTTCATGTCTTAAAACGACTGGAAACTCGCCACTAACCCATAATGTCTTCTGTCGAGTTGAATTCTATATCTTAATTGGACAGAAGGGACAGCGTCTGCGAAAAGTTTGTCAATTCATGCTTTCCCGTCGCAAATTTAGGGCAGCGGTTGCCTGGTGGTAACGTCCCGGCTCGGCGCCTGAGGGCTCTAAGCTCGAAACCCGATTCCTCCCAAGATCCACTGCATATGCGGGCCTGTTGCACGCGAAATCATACGTAGGGGATCAAACGTCCTCCTGTTGGCGTGGCGAGGAAGCCTGGAAAGGGTGTGTCAGATAAGATGTCGCCCCCGCCATCCGACCGCTGCTCAAAATGTGGAAGTCCGTCCCAAAATAGCCCTCGTATTGCTTTAAAACGGGACGTTAATATAACTAAACTAAATCTATCTCAGATATTATTCTCATTGTCCACAGTAGATGAATAACGCGATCATGAATGATTCAGCACGCACATTATCTCGTCTTCGTCGCATGTTTTATGAAGATGAGACAGCACATTCCACTCAGCAATTATAGGATTTCAAATTCGTCATCTTGAACACCGGACTCAGAAATATTACTCATGCTCTCGGCTGAAATCTTTGCAAACTTAGCCATAATGCGACCAAAATTCACTGATGATAAACTGAAATGTATCTCTCGGGGATAAGATATATTTACTAATAGCAATTGTCAATTAGAATTATGTGTACCGACCCAGCGCTTCGATAGATGGCGCTGTCCAGGCGTCACTTGGGAATGACGAGTTTTTTTCGAGCAGAGAGACGAAAACTTGATGGCTCGTTCAGCATGACGGCAAAAGTGTGATTTTATGTAACTGACTGTTTTTGAGTCGATTTTGGGTTAATTTAATTATGATAAACTCATGAAATATTTTATTATGTTAAATGTTAATTTGTATCGTCTTGTGTCTGTAAATAAATGTTTTGTGATATTTTAAAAACCCAGTGTTTATTTCCAAGATATTTCAGATGAATACATTAAATTTAGTTTAAAGAAGTGGCCATCATATTTGGGAGGAAAAGCGCATATTAGACCTTTCCTATGTTCAGATGCCTTGGGAATTGAATTTTAGAGTGTTTGAGGTCGATAAAATGCCAGGCACTTCTTTAAATAATTATATTTCTACTACGATAATGTTTTTGAATTTGAATTGAGAAACACATTGATGAAATAATTTTCGAATACCACTAGAGTTTCCGTTACTGTTCCAGAAACAACACTTTCTTAGTTACACTGTGCATTGACGCGTGTTTCCATCACCTTCGTTTTTCATAACATTAACTTTAAAGAATTAAAGGAATAGTTAATAAGATAATTCCCTAATCACTTGAAACGGAAAATTTTCAATGAATAAATTTTAGACAATCCTTTATTTCTTCAGTTTACGAACTATCTTAACAAAGTAAACTATAATAATTTTAATTATTTATCTTACATGTCTTAACGGTCAGTTATATAATACAAATAAAGACTGAAGAAACTGCTGATGAAAATCGAAAAAATAAATAAATAAAAAACACTACACTGTGAGCAAAAAATTTCAAATACATTATAAAATACATGAAAGAAAAAAAAGGATGTCTGGATTTTGAAGTGTGAATTGTAATAATTTTGTTGCATTAGTTTTTATGTTAAATTAATGAGCTGGAATTCAAAAATAAGGGTAGAAAAATATAAGAGTCTAAATTTCGAGTGTCTAAAAAACATAAGTCCATGTTTCACAAGTTCTCTTACCTGAGTAGATTAAATAGAAAATAAAGTGCCAAGTTATTTAACTATACAAAACTCTTCAGACTTGCCGCATAGAATAAGCAATCTTAAAACTATAGTTTGCCTTGAGCTGCTTAGAAAACTCATTTGTATTTATTTAATACAAGTTCAAGTCCGTCTTCAAATTTTCAAACTTATATTTTGAAAAACAAAGAAATAAAGATTATACTATTTCAGATGTTCTACCTTCTGTTGAGTGTGAAGTTTCAAATGATAATGCGATTCTTCAAAGAATTTCACATATCAGATCAATAATATTAGCTTCTCAAATATGTAAGAGCTTTTATTTGTTATATTTTATCTTAGAAGTTCATCCATTCCATAATTTAAACGTGTACTAATGAAAAGTTCTTATTCATTGGTCATACTAATATGATTAGGAAGATTCACTCATCATTATTCAAATTAATTCTCAAACTTTTCCAAACTTTCTTCACCAAAGAATTTCACGCATTAGAACAATAAATTTCGATATATGAAATATGCATCACAAATGCAAGCCTCTTTAACGAATCTCCTTCTATTTTCATGTTTCTTCTCTTTATTTGCTGAATTCACGAATTTTTAAATTTTTGCTAAATTTTTAAAGATTTCAGCTTCACATTTCATTAAATCGCCCTTGATGCCGCGAATTTGAGAAACTGCCTAAAATTTTATTCCTGAATTTGAAACTATGTATATCCCCGTTCTTTAAATTAATTTGTAGATTATAAAGAGATTTAAAACCAAGTTTTAATCTCTGGAAAGTCTTATTGAAATAATACTTTAGTTATGAATAATAAATTATTTTTCCAAAAGTAAATAAATAAATACGAACCCTTGATTTTGGCTTATCTTTTACAAAATATCGGCTTTAGGTTCTTTTTTTATTATATAGAAAATATTTACTGGATTTTACATCTTTTTTTTCTTTCATGTATTTTACTTCACAGCAGAAGTCACTACGTTTATTCAATTTATATAGCGCATTTTAAGTTTCTATTTTTAAATACTATTTTTGTTTATTAGATGTATATTTTTTATTTATTTTATCGCTGGTTTCATCTATCTACCAAAAATGATGTGCGCCGTATGACAGACGACAAGAAATATTCACAAAACATTTAAAACGTACATACGGTCATAATGGATATAAAACGCATAAAACATTTGGCATAAAGTCATATGATATAGCAAACTACAAAGAATAATATATGAGCATTGCAAAGATATACATGAAAGTGTATGACATGGCAAAACATTCTAAATAATTAAGAAATGCTATTGAAAAACTAAAACTGACTAAATTATAACCTGACTACTAACTAGATTATTATATGTTTATTTCAAACATGGATCAATTGTATAAGAACTTCAAAAAATTTGCGTATTGTATCTTGGACAGGTAACTGAAACAGGAAATATCATTAATTAGAATTTAAAAAAATAAAACTATCTTGTTGTACTCATCTTTAATTTTACAAAGAAAAGTTTTCTGCTTCAAGTTTTCACATTTTATGTTACATCTGAAAAATTTCCATGACTGAGAAAGTCACGAGGTCAGTGGAAAAAAACATTCACATAAAAGCATTCAAGCAAAAAAGTTTATTTTATGCATAAAAACAATTTGATATATTAAGGTATCGGAAATAGAGATGCTGCTTGTAATCTATAATTTTTGGCGTATTTTAACTTTAGTAATTTTTATAAACCTTTTTAACTTTAATAATATCATGTCAATGTTCTGACTTGAGATACCTTTATGAAAGAGAATCTGTCCCTTCAGAGTTTATAATAACACTTTTTTGATGACATTACATATATTTTAGACTAAAACAATAAACTTTGCTTAAAACATATCAGTTTCTTTGCGCTTTCAAAATATAATCAGATTACCATACCAACTTCAAAATAAGAGATCATCAAATTAAGCTTATCCCTCCGCGATTCCTCGGTCATTTAATTCGATTTCTCTGAATTCCGCATCGGTTTTAGACATCTTTCTCTCAAATGCTTTATTAAAAATGTTTTATTTCCCAAGCAATGGTTAGAGACGTATTTTAGAAACTAAATGGCTCTTTTGAAGATTTGAAAAGAATCCAATGTGGATTTCGCAAATTCTTAAATAGTCACAAAATGCCAGCGCAAAAAAGAGAAGAAACAATAAAGTTGAAAAGAAAAGAACGCAGGTAAATCTTTTGCTCATAAATCTCAAATGAGTACTACATTTTATAAATGCCATGGTTTTTTAGTTTGAAGGATATATGAGAAATTTATTTAGGTTATTGTTTTAAATTGTTACTTTGATTTACATGTTGAAGTGATTGGTATTTAACTTCAAAGTTCTTATTTATGCAATGATATGATATGCTTTGGTAATTTGTTATAATTTCTAAGCTAAATATCTATATATTTTTAGTTACATTATTATTTGTATATATTTTTCTATTATAATTTAGATATGATTCTACTGTATATTTGTATCGGTGAGTTGTCTGATTACAAATCTGTACCAAACTTTTTTCACTATAGAATATCATATGAAGATATCTGCACTCTTTAAGCAAAAAGATGAAAAATACATTGCCATCATTTTTGTAAAATTTCATTATACTAGGCTAATTTAAAATCCTATACACATCACAAATGCATCATTCCTTTTCAGATATCATCGTTCTATCCAACTTTAATATAACACTATTGAAATTTCAAAATCATTTTGCATTTTCACTAAATTATACACTAAATATATATTACCGAAGATGAGTTGTTATAATACCTAAAATTGAGTTTAATATCGATAAATGTTCTTTCATATTTTTACTAGTAGGTTTCAGACTAAGCTAATGTTAATTGATTAAGACTCTATCAATTTGTAGTTATTAAGTTCATTTCTTTCTCTTTATTACATTCTTTTTTTAATCTATTAAGCTGTGGAAGAGATGGGAAATCCACAAAGTTTATATGATGGGAAGGAGTTCGGAGGGAAAGGGGTTGGACTAGTCTAGAGAGCAATTTTTGAGTTATAGTATAGGGTCATCGGGAAAAAATGCCAAGATTACAAACTCGCATTATGCAAAATAGTAAACGCACATGCACATAACTTTTGCACTAAAATATCGAAACTAGAGCAGAGTATTTTACACATTTCATTACTTTTCGATGTATACTCCATAAGACACTCTGCAAACTTCAGGACTATTCAAGGTATTGTTAAATACTTCCGGAATTACAGTTTCAATTGCAGCTGTGATTCGACGTTTTAGGTGGTTGATATCAATAATTTATTCAGTGTGCGCTTTATTTCTTAATGTATACCTAGGAAAACAAGTCTACAGGGGTAAGATTGGAGACTTCATTCCTCCCTATCTTTGCGTGAAACCTTAAACGCCGTTCCGATCCCCGTTGAAAACTATTTCACATCCTTGGCTGTGAAGTAGAAGAACCGGCAGACCACAAAAAGACTTTGAAACTCGGCGAATTCAACATGTCCTAGAAACATCAAGCCACGTTGAGATATCGATTGCGGCTGAAGTACTGCTTCGCAGAGTTGGCAAAAGAGATTCAGCAGAAATTTTAAATATATTGTGCCATTTTTCTCACAGAAGAGTTCTACAATAAAGGACGAGGAAGCATTTTTGAAGCCCAAAACAAAGTGGTCTTTCAGAAGACCAAACGATGGTCGAAGCAAATTTCTCTACACATCAATATAATGTAATATGGCAGCAAGCAAACAAAATACATAAGAACACGTGTCTAGCTTATGATTACATTAAAGCGGCAAAACAGTTGTGCTATCTGAGTGTCGTCAATACAACAGAAAACTAAGCAGAAATAAAATTGCAATCTAATGGATGACACTATTACGCGATTGTGCAAAGTGCAAGAGGTCTTAAAATCTATAAGAGACCTGAGAACTGTGGACATAATTGTGATGGGGCTGGACAAAATAGATACACACGGGGATTTTCAGATGAAAATCGCTCTCGTGAAAATTTATTTAGTATATCAATGGTGCCTACTTAGATATACTCAGTGAATGCCAAAAATTTTTTTTAAATGTTAATATATATATCGTATTAAGTTAAAATACATGTCTTAAACCGTTATCGTGCGTTATCGTACATAAGAAACCCTTTACAGTTTATTAAACCCACTGAGTTAGGACTAAATAATTATGTCCTAAAGATTACGAAAATATCACACTGTGCGACTCTCTAAATCTGCTGTAGTGGGAGATTCCCACCTCAAGTGTCAAAATGGCTACCGTGCAGCAGATGGCAAATCTGGCGCGTCTCTGATTCCACGAAAGCAAATCGATTGTAACAGTTCAAATACATTTTAGCTTAGAGTACCATAATTCCAAGAAATCACTCAATAAGCGTTCGTATGAGCAATTAAGGAATTGATTTGCTTTCATAGAACCAGAGACGTGCCGTCTGCTGTACTGCAGCCATTTCGACACCTGCGTGGGATTCTCTCGGTACAGCAAATTTAGACGTAACGGATCGTTATCTGTCTGAAACAAATGTTTCAAGTGCCCTTTCATTTAAAAAATGAAAAGAGTTGCTACATTATAGGGTTTTTTAAAATTAATTTTTGAAATGGATCCAATAATTTATGGTCACCCTGTACAATAAATGATAAGATTTTGTAATGTTTTGATGCTAAAGGTTCGTATATTCTTTAATCTATTCTTATATATATTGTTGGCGAAAGCCGTAAAAAAAGGCTGATATTGTAATTATAAATAAATAAGTCTTATATAATGACTGTTTGTAGCGTTCATGATTAAGTTAACCTGTAATGATGAAGAATTAATTTTATCTTAAGTTCCACAAAAATATCAATTCGCAAATCTGTAGTGGTTAGACATTATTAAGCATTTTTATGGTCTTATTTTGGAAATGACATATCAAAATAGTTAAAAAGAAATCGAAGGAACAATAGTTGGATAAGTGATGAAAATGTTGATCTATCACAGAAAATACACAAAATACTATAGTTGGCCACAAAACTACGCCCAAAATTGGCCGTGCCTCCAATTAATTCGCGTAAAGCTAGGAAATGTTTTAATCTCATTATTTACATGTGAAAGGAGTTATTTGAAGTGTGTTCCAATTTTCAGATGATGCTTCAGGTGGAGGGTCCCTAAGTCTCCCAAATTTTCGGCCATTTTTCCGTTCTTCGACAATAACTCACAAATGACATGTTTCTCAAACCTTTTGTCTGTACAAAAGTTAAACTGCATAAAATTATGCGTCGAATAGTACCGCATTTTTCAAATTAAGTAAAGTAGTTTAGGACCAATGCAAGCTTAAAAAGCGTCAATTTTTAGCATTTTTTTGCAAATGTAGTATAATTAGGGTTTTTGACCTCGTGTTTCTGATGTAAAATGCATCATATAAAATTTACCGGTATTTATATACAGTACAGCATAAAATCCTGCATCAAAAGACACATTTGAGCTTATTAAGGTCTTCCTCTTCGAAGATCAGTTCCGTAAGCTGGATATTCACCATCGACTCAATCCATCCTGATCCAATCCATTTAGAGGGCTTCCTAGCAGACCGGTTCCATTTTCAGCTCATAAAATTTGGTGGGCCATTCACGGTGTCAGACTGTGCCAACTGGAAAAACAACACCTACGGACAACCCGATGCCCTAAGCTACTACGCCTCCTCCTATTTTGTGAGAGAGGCTGGCTCCCACTAAACCACCATTGAAAAGACATTAATGAGAACTAAGAAAGTACTGGAGGTTTAACTCACGGAAGGGGATTACCGATAGCACATTTGCTAAATGGGTTGCGACTATGCCTACAATTATGGAAGTTTCTGAAGAAGTCAGCTTTTTTGACGTATCTTTTTGAAGTTCTGAACAACATGTGGACGCAAGATTATCCATCGTAACTAGGGATAACAATGATCGCAAGAAATTTGAAAATGGGTTAATTTACCACAATCCTTTCTCAGTTGGGTAGTATGTAATGCCACTGTCTAGAAGAGTGGTCGGGGGTGAAAAACTAAATTGTCATGTATCCGACAGCCTGAGAAAGCATTGCTGGGAGTAATTTCGGTCAAGCGAAATGCTCCCGGATGAAGAGAGTTGGACCGTTGCGAGGATCCACCAGTAGTGGAAAGTTATATGAGGAAGGGGTGCCAACAGATCCATTCTCCATTTTGAAGAGAATATCATTTCATAGAAAATCAGAATTCAAAAACTATTTTAACTCATTCACTGCCACCGACGCCCTGGCGTGTCCAGAACCTATTATCTAATTAGATGACCCCTTCTCTGCTGTAGTTAAGAAATGGCAGAGAAGGGCTCATCTGATTAGAGAGATAGTTCGAATATCAGGTGTGAATAGTGGCATTGAGCATAAAAACCAATCCCACTATAGCCGCCTATGAGGAGTGTTTTCGATGCCAATATTTGGCGATATTTCGCTTTTTTGGCGAGAAATGCTTTGTAAATTTTTTTCAATTCCGACGACGACCGAGAGATGCAATCTGTTATAAGAATGTAAATATTTCTACTTTGTAGGTTTTTTGGTATGCGTATGTGTTTAACTTAAAGTAGAATGAATTCCTTCTTGAACGTCTTAAAGTTGAAAATAATTTGTTATTAGTTGTTAATTGTAAATAAAGATGGAAGGTTTTCAAAACACGATGAAGAAAAAACTCAGTTTCGCGCCAATCAAAATAAACACGGAAACCCTAGCGGGCACAACGATCAACTTGGCGAGGTAAAAGACATTCCCATAGGCGCCTATAGTGGGATTGGTTTTTATGCTGGCAGCGAATGTGTTAATTTTGAATTGGCTTCTTACACATCATCTTTATTTAATGAGTAAGGAATAGTAAGAAAATGTCGTATATCTGTTTACTATGATCTGTTTAATTCAGTAAACACTGCGTCAAACATTGAAAATTATCTTTATTTAATTGATGGAGGGTTTCTTCTTCTCCCAGTAGCTTGGAAGTTGAGAGAGAAGTTCTTCTCAATCCTTAGTAAATACGTGGAATGTGTAACAAAACATTTTGGCGCACGATTAATCGTAGTATTTGATGGATAACCAGATGAACTGACAGAAAAGAATGCAAATTCTGCTGAGTGCTTCCGTAGATGAAACAAGTAAGTAGCAGCGAACGTTGAGTTTGATGACACAATGCTATCGATTATGCCGGAAAAAACTCCTCTCAAATGAAGGTAATGAAAAACGCCTCATTTAAATGACGATTAAAAAAAATTGCAGATGAACATCACTGTTGTGCAAGTTTTAGAGGATACTGACACAACAAAGTCAGTACGGTCTGTGGAACGTTCTCGTCAATCTGATTGTGTGATTATAGTAAGAGAAGACACAGACCTTCTAGTTATCTTTACTGCTTTAGCTCCTGATAGCAATCGATTGTTTTTGATGAAGCCTGGGAAAGGAAAAGAGAATCTCTTCTATTCCCCAACACACTTCAAAATGTCAAAGAAAGTGAAAAACAATATATTATTTCTACATGCTTTCAGTGGATACGACTCGACGTCGGCCATTTTCAGACAAGAGAAAATGAAATTCGCCAAGCTTCTTGATAAAGATGTAGGGACACAAAAAGCTGCCGAAGTAAAAATATGGTGCTGCTGGGGAGAACATCATTTGCTGCTTTTTATGGATCCTCTCTTCAATCAAATTTAATAAATGAGATTCGCTTCACAATATTTACCAAATCACTAGTACAAAATAATTTGAACTTGGCTACTCTTCCTCCTACTGATAAAGCTGCTCAATTACATTCATGGAAGTCATTTCTCGAAGTTAATTTGTGGACTGGTCATGTGCTAGGCTCGATTAAATGGGGTTTGAAGGCAAGAAAACATGGGTTGCTCCCTGTCACATGAACAGCCGTACAAGCCCACAAGAACTGCTTAACAGTACTGCCTGCAAATGTTCCAAGGGATGTACGAATGATTGTGGTTGTAAGAAGAAAGGAAAGAAATGTTCTCCGATTTGCTTCAAATGCAGAGGTGCGTCGGGCTCCAATGTACCAGAAAACATTAAAAATAGATCAAATTTGGATGATGTATTATTTCTGATGACGAAGTTGTTGAAGAACTTTTGGATGAAAATGCCGACAACGACTTTGAACAAGAACAATTTTTGCAGCGCACCAAACCAAAAGTGCAATAAGTTGTTAGATTCTTTTCTTCCTAAAAACTGCTAATTTGCAAATTGAATTTTTTTCTTTTTCTTACTTCATATTTTATACTTTTAATAAATAACATAAGTGTATAATAAAAAATTGTTATTTCCGAGTTTACTGATTCGCCAAGGTTGGCACTTTATTTCGAGACAAAATTCGTTCGCAAGCTGATAAGCAAAATTAAGCAAAGTTTGGTGAAAATCGAGGTAGCATAGACGAAGATATAGTCAGGTCTAATATTAGATACTGTCCCATATTCGAAAGAGTGGTATTTTATATATAAAGCATTTTACATTTTAATAAATGATATTACAAATCCAAAATTGCAACTTTTTCCAAACAAATGACAAAATTGACGTTTTTTGAACTGGCATTGGGCCTTTGGGACTTTACCTAATTTCAAAAATGAGGTACTACTCGACTCAGAATTTTGTGCTCTTTAACTTTTGTATTGGTAAAAGCTTTGAGAAATGTGTCTCTTGTGAGTTACTGCCGACAAACGAAAAAAAATTTCGAGGATTTCGCCACCTGAAGCACCATCTGAAAATTGGAGCAAACTTCAAATAATTCTTTTTGCATGTAAATAAAGAGATTAAAACAGTTTCCAGTTTCCGCCAAATAATTGGAAGCAAAATCCTATTTTTCCTGGCCTATAGATACTTATTTTAAGTTTTATTACTTTATACCTCAGATAGCATGTGCACTTGCAACATGTTTGATTTTTCTTGATATTAGCTTGTTATGTCAAACTTGATGTGGCAACTTTGAAACGAACTTCCTGCAAAGTAACAAAGCATAATCATCCAACCACTTGCAAAGCAAGTTTGCTGTGAAGATGTCATGACGAACTTCACACCACGATTGCAAAACAAGTTTGCTGCAAAGATGATAGCACACTTAGAGATAATCTTTGACTCTGTTTTAAAAAACATCCGATTTTTAATAGCATCTCCTAGACCGTCCTTCTTTTTATTAATTCAATAAATCAATGATAATTTGTGAAAAAACTAACTATTTTATAAAAAAATTTTGAAGCATATTCCATCTTTTTACTAAATATAAAACTCGCATGTTAAAGAAAACTATATCGCCTTTTTCTTAATGTTGAAATTTTAACGTTTATAAACAAAACTAAACCTAAAAAACAGTCATTGTTTGTTGAAAAATAATTACTCGCATTTTTCTCCATTTTCAAAGTAATTACTTTTGAACTCTAATTTCATAATTTATTCTACTAGCAAAACGTAGTTCTTAGCGAAAATCGCTCTCTCTTTGACTTCAAATCATATTCTCAACTCAAAATTTAAAAAAATTAATGAAATCAAGGAAACAGTTTAAAATAAATCGTATAGATGAACGATCTATTAGCGCAATCTATCTTCTCCTCTTATAGTCTAGCCGGCCGAGAGGTTAGAGCAACAGGTTTAGGAGGCGGTAGGTCGCGAGCTCTAATCCGAGGTTGTGTTCACACTCTGTTTTTGCTATAGTTTGCAATGAGTTTGACACGGCAAGCTTGTGACAAATTTGACGCGTGGTGACTATCTCGGTTGCGTTCACTTGTCTCAAACTTGTTTGAAGCTTGCACTCTTGGCGCAAGCTTGCAGATTTGTAGAGCAAGATTGCTGGAACTTTGCTGCAGACTAAAATTGCTATCTGGGACGATAGTCAAACATTTCTCTCAAAAACATCTGCTTCGGATTCCTCGTACTTAATGAATATGTGTAAAATTAGTTTTGAGGAATCAAGGTTATCTTTCTGATGATAAATAAACTATTTGTAAATTTTAAAAAAGTGTTTAATAAATATAAAAACGGCAGATTTAAAATTTTTTAAACATTGAGAGTACTTCATTTACAGCAGAGAAGTCTTAAGTGGTGACATTTCTTACTAACTTAATTGGAGGCGCTGCAGTCACTCAAATTTAAAGGGATTTCTTATTTAAATTAATTCTCTTTTGATATGTACGAATTGGGTTTCAAAGTAATACTGTATGGATATCGTATAATATGATTAAAATCATATAATTTAATGAAGATTATCTAGGAAATTCTTATATAAACTCGAAACTTCTGTATTTCTCTTCTTATATTTCATTCTACATAGAAAATTAATTCTTAAGAATTATAAACTACCACTTTTTATTTTTAAAACTTTTCTATTTAAGCGGAATTATCCTCACTATTTTAGAAAAATGAAAATATGAAAAGTAGCTGTTTAAATGCTTGGATACTACCGAGCATAGTGGTTGAAAAGAAGTAAATTTTTTAATGGTGGTAGGATAAATGTTGTGAAAGGTGGTCTTCGCAGATACGAAACCAAATGCCATTATTGTTCAAGTTTCCTCTAACTTCTATTTTTATAAAAGACATCTTCGGTGACCAATTTGTTCGCCGAGAATTCTGAATTTGTTTAATTTTAATTCAATCTTTTATACATAATTAGATATATGTAGTTCCTTTAACAAAGTAATTTTAAACTTCAAATTGTGATAGACATATAAAAATTTTCTTTTAGCAGCCTTCCAGATTGTTTACACAAACGTCCCTAATTAATTCAAGTAATGTCCCTTTTCATCAAACTGCACGTTTTCAGCGCCAACTGAGCTTTCTATTTCCTCATGCTAAATATGCATTTCATTTCATCATTGAAATGTCACGGCGTCTTGATTTTAATTGAATTAAAACTTGCCGATAAAAGAATTAAAGATTGGCAACCATAGTACTTAGTAAGATAGAAATTTTCTAAGTTATAAAAAAAAATTCTTATCTTTAAAAAGTAAGATCTTAAATAAATCTCTGAATGTAAATGATTTCAGTCAGATTTAAAAATGTAATAATTGCTTTAAATTCAAAGATTTAAAAGTTCTTTTAACGAATTTAGATTTGTTTTTAATTTCATACACAGGGTGATTATAATTAAAGTTGCACTTTCAGAAGGCTGTGGAAAAAGAACCACTGGTCCGAATGACCTGATATTTCATTCGACTATATGTGAAGCAATGGGAATTTGTTTTGCGAAAGAAAAAAAATAGTTCAAAAGTTGACCGATAGATGGCGCTGTACTCGTAATAAGATGCTAAAAAAATCATTGCTTTAAAAGTTATGCTAATTTTAAGATGCTAATTAAAAGACGTGACATGCGCACCGCACATTACAGTTGTGATAAAAAAAGCGGGAACATGCAGTTCCATTTATTCTGCGTCTGAGAAGGAAATCATGACTCTATCATTGAAGGATCGGCCTCTGCTTCTGAAGCTTTTCTGTGACTGTGCGTTGAAACGATTCCGGACATTAAAGGGTTTAAGACGCGGCTCTGGTCCGGTGACTGCATTCGGTCTGAAGAAGATGATTGATAAATTCGAAGAGTCGGGTTCATATGAAGTGAAATGTGGCAGAGGGAGGAAAGCAATTGCTTCGACGTCAGTGGCGGATGTGGCTACAGCATTGAAGGAAGCGTCAAGCATTGCTTTAGGAACATGCGGACGTTTCGGGAATTTCCCGAACTTTAGACATGCCTGTCAGCAAGGTTCGTAAAATTTTACAAACATCCTGTAATGCTATCCATTCAAAATTATGCAAGTTCAGGAGTTGGTTCCTGCCAAAACGAGAAGCTTTCGCCCTGCGATTTCTTGCTCAAATGGAAGTGGACAATGCATGGCCATTGGAACATTTTGTGGACAGACGATGCCTATTTCCATCTCCAGGGTTCTATCAATACTCAAAATTGCAGAATATGGGCAAGAGAAAATCCGTTCCAAATGCAAGCATTGCCTCTTTGTTCTCAAACGGTCACTGTGGGGTGAGGGTTTACGGCAGCATTTATCATTAGTCCTTTCTTTTTCGAGGAGATTGGTCTTCCGGGTCCTGTTACCTGTACAGTCAATGGACACGTTATGAATATCTTTTGAGAAATCAACTCATTCCAGCACTGCAAACGCATGGATGTGTGGATAGTACAATTTTTATGCAAGATGGCGCTCTTTTGCACATTGTAACACCAGTAGAGCAGCTGCTGAATCTGCATTTTGGAAATGACAGAATTATCAGTCGCCCTTTCCCAACAGCCTAGCCGCCACGATTACCTGTTCTGAACCCTTGCGACTTCTGTCTGTGTGGTTACCTAAAAGATGCTGGGTATAGTGGTCCGATTGCGAACTTAGCTGAGTCGAAAAACCGTATCACGCAACTCATTCACAATATCACCACTGAAACACTCCAATCTGCTGTGGAACATGCTGTTTTGCGCTCTCAGCTCATAGGAGAAAACGGTGGAGTGAACATTTCTTAAGCAAGTCGAAGCCGACTTCCTTTTCTTGATGGTTTCATCAGTTTTTGCTTTTTCTACGGTTTTTGGCCTAGAGACAATTGAAAACCAATTTCTTCCTATCCGCTGTGGCACCATCTTGTCGTAGTGGATGGGTTTTGAACGAAGAGTGCCACAACAACATGTCACGTCTTTTAATTAGCATCCTAAAATTAGCATATCTTTTAAAGCAATCGTTTTTTAGCATCTTATCACGAGTACAGCACCATTTATCGGTCAACATTTGAACTATTTTTTTTCTTTCGCAAAACAAGTTCATATTGCTTCACGTATACTCAGATGAAATATTAGGTCATTCTGACAAGTGATTCTTTTTTACAGTCTTTTGAAAGTGCAACTTTAATTATAATTACCCTGTAGAAAAAAATTAAAGGTTAAGAAATATAAATGTAGCAATAAATTCACTTTACAAAATTTTCTGAAAGATTTTATTTATGTGCTTGAAAGCACCTAAAAATTCATTTATTTTTTAAATGTTATTTTTTTAGTTTAAATTCCATCTTGCAGTATTTTATTTTTAGTATGTACCATTTTTTATTGGCTATAAATTTTCATAGCGGCTATAGAGAGTTTTTAATTATTAGATTTGGTTTTGATTATATTAGGAAACAACTGAGAGGATGGAGGAACCTAAGTGAAGAAATATCTAAGTGCTTTCTGCTTTTTCAAGAAACGATTTGCTAACCAACTCGACTATCTATTGGGTTACTTGTTTTTCTTTTCCCTATTAGTATCTATATATATAAAAGAGCAATTTTTTTTGAATCTGTATGTATGTTTTTTTTTTTTGTTCTTTATGTACTCCCAGACCATTTGACAAATTTGGCACAAAGATGGATTAAGACAAAAGAAAGCTTGCGCCGTGAAATTTAAAAAGTCGAATTACATTTTATTTTTATTTAATTTTAAGTCGTAAAATCGGCCGTTTCTGCCAGTTTTCTTTTTTCCCCCTATTATTATTCATTCACATCCGGTTCCTTTGTTTTTTCTTTTGCAAGCAATCAGTTTTTGCTTTTATTTATTTATTATTTTTGAGTCGTATATTTTTCTCCAGTATTATTCAAATACACGCGAGAAGAAAAGTAATGTTTCTGGAGTTTAATTTATCAGTTTATTTTATTTTTTTCGCTTATTTTTTTATTTCGTTTTATTTTTTCTTTTAGAAAACAAACTATTATGCTACCAAGTTTTAATTTATAAACATTGGAAGTATAATTGTTCATTTTAAAGTTGTAATAATTATTATACGGTAAATAGTTTAAAACTTTAGAACAATTTTTCTTTCAAACTTCTCTCGTTATTATTCAAATCACACGGTTTTTAGGTACTAAAAAAGTTTGGAATTGAAAGCTTTAATTGAACGAAAAGGGATTCAAAGGAATTTTACGTTTGTTTTGGGAAGGTTAGTGACAATATTTGTGGAAAAATAAAATGGAGGATGACTTATGAAAATGTGTGGATCCCAAGCAACGAAGAGTAATCAGCTATAAGGTAATAAAAAGAATTGATTTGAAAGTTTTCACTCAACAATATAGGATTCAAAGGAGATTTATGTCCATTCGGGGATATTAGTGACAATATTTGTAGAAAAAAATCGGTGGCGGGCACCTAAAAGAATATAGATCCCGAGCAACACCAGTTACTAGCTAGTTTAATATAAAATTAAGAAACGACACAGTGAATTGAAACGCAAACGGAAAACCTTGTCGATACTTTGGGAATTTAAACTAGCTATTAACTGGAAATAATGATGAATTTGACAAACTGCAAAAAATCAAATTCCCATGAATATCCCTGAATAAAAAGTGCCAAAAACTGAGGTCAATTAAGCCGGATGAATGGAAACAATTCAACATGAATTGGACGAAGTAGGAAATTAAAATGGAAGAATTGAAATTACGCGGACAAAATCAAATGTTCCGAAGTCCCCTTACCTTATGAAAGAGTCACTTGGATTTAATAACTGGAAATAATGATGAATCTGACAAACGAGAAAAAACGAAATTCCCGTGAATATCCCTGAATAAAAAGTGGCAAAAACTGAGGTCAATTAAGCCGGATGAATAAAAACAATTCAACATGAATTGGACGAAGTAGGAAATTAAAATGGAAGAATTGAAATTACCTGGGGAAAATCAAATGTTCTGAAGTCCCCTTACCTTATGAAAGAGTCACTTGGATTGGTTTAGTTATATTAACGTTCCGTTTTGAAGCAACAGAAGGGCTATTTTGGGACGGACCTCGTAATTTTGAACCACGGTCAGATGACGAAAGAGTCACTTGGATTTAAATTCCATGGATTGAATGGACGTACTTATGGAAATGAGAACCAACCACCATTTAATGGATTTCGGTTCAGCATTGTATACTGTACTTAAGTGTCTGCCGTTTTTTAGGTAATTCAAAGAACTCGTAATGCTCATTATTAACTTCGAAACATGCAGATCAATAATTTGGAATTGCAAATCAATAAACATGCAGATCAATAATTAGGAATTGCAAATCAATAAACATGCAGATCAATAATTAGAGATTGCAAATCAATAAACATGCAGATCAATAATTTGGAATTGCAAATCAATAAACATGCAGATCAATAATTTAACTGTGTTCAGTAAGGTTTCTTGAAATCTGCAGTAAATGAAATTGAGTAGTCTAGAGTTGATTCCCTACTGCATAACTGTGTCGAAAGATTTTTAATGCTTTTGTTGAAATAGTAGCTGATAGCATTAATATTTAAATTTCTAAGAATGTTTATTTGTTTAAAGAACCGCAACAAAAGAAATCAGCTATAGGCTGATATCTTAAGACAATGTTTTACTTATACATTAACAAATAACTAGGGTTTCATTATTGTATGTCGTAAGATAAATTTCTTTGTTCGTAGTAACTTAAAAGAATTAGTAATTTTAAAGTGAAATATATTTAAAAGAATTCCTTGAAAATCACGCGATTTCTCGAAATTCAAAATGTGTTTAATTGTGTTCATGATATTATTAGAGGCTTCGGAAGACAAATGGATAATGTTGCTATTCTGAAATTAGAGAAAAAATGAGAAAGCTGGAAGGATCCATATGGAAGAATAAAATAAATAAAAAAAATTAAGGTATAAGCTTTTATTCGAAATGCACTTTAAATGACAAAATGCGTTTACACATTATAATTTCGTAAAAATGAGCTCAAAGGTAAAAACTAATTTTTCTGGTTACAATAAAATGCATGGTTCAAATAAAAGCGCGGGAGCCTTATATAACACCTTATAGTTTGTGTACATTTCCTTAAACAAATGGAATATTTCTGAAGGTAAAGGCGCGAACGCTTTTATTCGAACCATGCATTTTATTGTAATCAGAAAAATTAATTTTTACTTTTGAGTTCAGTTTTTCATTTTGACGAAATTATAATGTGTACTCGTATTTTCTTATTTAAAGTGCATTTTGTATAAAAGCTTATACCTTAAGATTTTTTTATTTATTTATTTTATTTTCTACTTTTTAGTGACTGCTGACACGAAAACATACGACATGTTAGTCATAGTAATCCAAATTCAATTATTGAATTTTCCAACATAAAACACATATTAAAATTATTATATACGTATGTACAATTACATTTTTTAAAATGATTTAATTTGCTTTGAGTGCGAAACGTTTGGCGCACATGAAGTAAAGAAATCTGGTTGTTGGCGAATTCTAATAGAAAGTACACCCAAAACGCGTAGAAACACGAGCTATTACGTCATTCATTGCTGCAACGTCGGCAGCGTAGCGTATTCTCTGTTATCTTCGTGTTGTTGTTACAACCCTACGTACCGCCTTCCAAACTTTATCGCCCAAATATAGGGATAAATTTTTAATATCATTTTGTCAGGTTTAAAATAGGTATAGATTGCAATTTTTTTGCATAATTCTGTATTGTCACCTGAAAACCACCACTGTGCTGAATTTCAAAGCTATAACTCGATTGAAAGTGGGTAAGAAATCGATCTCAATATTTGAGGACACGACACTCAAGTTGAGAAAAGCTTATAAAAAACATGCTCTCTTATTTTGAGAAAAACATTTAGACGCCATCAGTACGGATGGAGTCTTGGATTGGCGAAAAACGAGCATTCGCTGAAAGATTTTTAAATATATAACAATAGTTAAATGGCTGTTCATCGTGCATTTGCTAAAGACATAGTGAGATTTAGCAAATTGAGGAATTTTTATAGTATTAAAGTAATAGGCATAATGCTAACTAATACTATATAACTTTTTTAAAACCGCTTTAACATCAATTTTGCTATTCATCGGTAGATGGCCAGTATACATATTACAACAAAAAAAGCTTCAGTGACGATTTTTATTGACAAACATTGCAAAAGAACAAAAAACAATTAAATCCTAAATCTAATGAAAATATATTAATCCGTTTGGCATTTCAAGTAGATCAGCTCTAACTCTTGGGTATTACTTTCAAGGATATATATTAATGGCATTAGGGAATATAAATTTCGTTTGAGTAACACAGAAATAAATTTAAGATTGCCCACTGCACCTATGACGACCAAAAGAATGATTATGATTAGCAAAATGGATGATAACGGAAAAACTATAAAATGCATTCCAGAAGAGTTTCATACCTTTTGGCAAGAGATCCAAACCTAACCACTGAAATCTTTAAGTGACCCTCCAGGAGAAATAAAATTCAATTACACCACTTATTTTATTATTAGTTTTTATGTTTTTAAATATGAATATCGATTGAAAACACAGCGTTTCTTGCAAATACGCTTGATATTCAAGAAAATGAAATTAAAAAAATATTTATTCATTATACAGGAAATGAAACAAAATTTTCAGGAGAGATTTAATCAACTTAAAAGTTTCGAAAATACATTTCACTTTATTTTATATCCATAAAATGGAAGTGAAGCACTGGAGTTAACAGAATTTATATGGCTGGGTATCCATAATTTAGAAATGGAATTATTTGAATTTAAAGGCAGTATAGTGTGGAAAAATAAATTTGAGAACTTTATTTCCGAATGAAAAATTTCTAAATGTAGTGCAGTTAATAGATATCCACTCGAAAAATTGAAAATATTATATTAAATTATGGGATTCTTTACCTACCATTTTTATATCAAAGAAAAAACTTTCCAATGCTCTTTTAACGATGTTTGGATCCAAGAGGTCAGCATCAAGAAAAAGACAAATTCAACATCTAATTGACTGCCAAACCTTCATCGAACTTTTCATAACAGGAGATTGCACCCTACTGGAGCAGGTAATCCGTTAACCACTTTATCATTAAAAGGACAAAATTTCTGCACAAGCTACACTTAGCACTGGTTCCAAGTTTCTCTCGATCGTGGGTAATGGCTCCTTCGAGCCACAGGACCCACAAAATTTGTTTTCAACGTTGAAAAAAAATTTTACAGCATTTTCAGCATAGTTTGATTTTGAGTAATCAGTTTATGGCGGGAACTTTCACTGTATGAAAATTATTGCTGTTATTTGGGTTTAAAGCCGAGTTAATATTGAGATGTGTATTAAGTATATGTAGTTATATCCTATGCAAAGCTTTCTTACAAATGTCTGCTTTGAAATGGAATAAAATAAGCTGATTAAAAATCACTGCAGTCTGGTTAATGCTATACATATTTATAGTTACTAGTGCTACTAGTATCTTGGAAATAATTCAGCACTCTAGTATAGTCATTTGCATGAAGAGACACATAATAAGACTAAAACTCAAGTATTAGGCATACTTTGGAATAAGGAACTGCACGCATTGAATATTAATATGGACTGGCTGGATGACCTCAATATAGAAATTACGTCCAAACGAAGCATACTATCTATAATTTTTGTTTTCCCAAAAGTTATATTAAATTTTTACTTAAAGTAGAGTATGACGGATTGCGGCAATCTGCGGCAAAAGCCGCAAAATTGTTTTTAGGTTCCTTCTCCTACTCAATGTCATAAATTTCCCGTCAACTTTGCACTGCGATACACGTAGAATAGAATTTGGGGATCTCACCTAATCTCCAGATATTAGGTGAGTACCTCTAGCACCTGTGCGAAAATTCAACACTGGTTTTTCTGACAAAAGTAGCCGTTGTCTGAACAAAGGGTGTCTAACTCTAAGTTGCATCAGTTCCCTCCCTTTTCGCAGGATGGCGTTGTCTACACACTGGCCAATTTCTATTTTCTCAGAAATTAAGATTTAATACTTTTATTCAGAGCAGTGGATATCAAATCCGGGTATAGTGAAACTATAAATTTCATAAACTTAATTACGTAAGGAAACCCTCGATATGCGTTTGAAATCATACCCTGTGATTACGCAATAAAAAAGTTTGACCCCGAAGACATTCAAAAATAAATTAGAAGACTTTACAAATCTGATTTCCTTACCTTAAAAATATATATATGTATGTGCTCAAAAAGAATCATCAAAAATTTAGACAGCATAAAACAAGGTGGGACAGAAACAGCTTATTTTACTTCTTCGAGCCTTCTTTTAGATGAGCAAATATCTGTTTGTACTGAATTTAGTGAAACAAATCTGCTAACAATCTAAATTGAATTATGATCTTGTTTACAGAAAATCTCATTAAAAAATAAATTTAATATTCTGCTTTATAGGCTAGGAATGCTCAAATATATTTTTTAATTTGTACTTACTGTAAAATAAATTTTCCAAGCAAGTGCAGAATGGGAGATGTATACAGATTTCGGAAAAGTTGATTGGTATTTAATATTTTTTTCGGATGCAGATAAAGAGTATTTAAATTTTTAACGTGGGCAGCATATTTTTTATCACTTTTCCTGTAAATTCTGTCTCTTCCGCTGAAGCCTCAAAACATACCTTATTAATTTGGCACTACTCAATTCAACCATACGTTTACAACCTGCAATTCCTTTTTTTTAAAAAATCTCATTCTTCACTTTTAATTTAATTGTATGCCATACTTCAATACTTACTTTATTTATTTCATTATTGTTTTCTTTGTTTTCTTCTAACTTAAACTATCTGATTCATAATATTCTATTAATGTACTGGTGGTCTCATGCTAAGCAGAGGTGTGCTATATATAATCTTTATTGTAAAAACAAATAATTTTTTTTTGCTTTACTCGAGTTTAAATTCAAATTTACTTGCAAATAAACAAATTTTATTTGAGTTCAATTGACATTTCTGGCTTTATAATAATTTTTACCTCATTTTTCTTTAAAAAAATCTAAATTTTATTTACAACAGTACATTTTCAAATTTAAATGTATTAGCAAATATATTACAATTTATTTGATTTTTCAATGATATTCGAGGCTTTATAATAATTTTCCCCTGAATTTTTTTAAAAAAATCTGGATTTTACAGTAGAACCACGATTATCCTAAACTCTTTTAACCGGAACCTCGTTTAACCGACGTCGGTTGCCTTAAGGTTTTTTTGATAATTAAAAAATATCACTTGAAGGGTCGGCAGCTATTCCTATTGGAGGTAATGCCGACAAGCTGATATCTCCCCCCATCCCCCTCCTGTCTGAAATTCTATTCGTATTTATTCGATTCGGATTTATCGTTGTATCGAATATCGTTAGAACGAGAGTTTACTGTATAATATTGTGCATTGCCATATAATATTATATAATTTCGATCTATATTGTACAATATCGTGCGACATTTTGTGCTAAATGGGTGGTTAATTACACAAGAAGCAAACACATCTAACCAGATCATTTGTTTTTAAAATTTCCGGCAAAGGAGGACAATAGTCCCCCTTTGCCGGAAATTCTATTTGTCTTCAAGACCATCTGCCTTCTGCCTTTCTATTGGCTAATTTCTGTCTGACTCAGAAGCGTTGGCTTTACCGAAATGTAGAACATTCATTTATGCCATGGAGCCCACTAAACGAAAACGAGTTTTGTTGTTGTTGTTTCATGTGCCCCTGGTTCAAATACTAGACCAGGTCCATGATACCATGTCGCTCTTACAGTACCACAAGTCCATTCTCCCCCTCACTCCACAACAGCCTCGAAGATGTGCCAATACATTGAATGACAAGAGCAGGAGAAGCAGGACAGGAACAAGGGCAAGAGGAATAAGTCTTTTCTTTGTGACGAATTTCAAGCTTTTGATATGGCCACTACGAAGTCTGGCCAATGCAGTCTGTGCGGATCTTGTACCTTCGGATCGTAGAGACAGACCAGGACGAATTCCAGCATACAAACGAGTTTTGTTAACAGTGGAACAGAAGTTCCAAATTGTGAGCAGAATTGAAGCAAGTGAGACTTTTACCAAATTGTCAAAAGAATTTGGTGTTGGAGTATCAACAATCGGGGATATGAGACGTCAGTCATGCTTACACCAGAGCAAACTTTCGTTTAAGCCAATACAAAGTATGTATCGTATTTCTCTTATAAACATTTACATTGCATTTTCTGACTTGTGTGACATCTATTGAACAAATTTATTGATTATAATTATAGTAATATAATTAAAAATGCCACATTTGGTTATTTTGTACAAGTACACCTGCAAATAAATTAATTTTGAATTTTATTTTAGTTTCCTTGATATTCCTGGCTTCTAATTATTTTTCCTTTAAATTTATTTTCTGTTTTAAATCTGACTTTCGCATAATATCAAATAACTTTTCAATTCTATTCTAATTTGAGTTTTTATGTTTAACTTACTTACAAATAAATAAATCTTGAATTTGAGTTAAGTTTTATTATTTTCCTGGATTTATAATAATGCATTTCTTGAAATTCTGAAAAGTCTGTGCTGCGTGATCTGAAAAGGGGACGTCTGCAAAATTTAAATTTGAATTTTTGCAAAAATTAATAATTGTACTATTTTTTGGTGTTCGTCAATAGGCTCGTACTTTACTGTGGAACACATTAGTGATTACTTGGACCCTGATTTCAACAGACAATTTGCGTTTTTCCTCTCCTGTAAAATTTAGGAATGTCCGAAGTTCCATTTTAAAATCAGCGATTCATTTATGAACTCACATGCAAAACAGACCAGAAATGGTGTTACCGCTGTCCAGCCCAATCTTCCGGGAAGTGGGGGTATGTAGAAGAATATTCGTCGCGATGTTAACACGGCATATGATCATGTAGCCGTAGCGATCATCCGTCTCGACCTAACTACTCACGCAGTAGGTACGTCCCGTCATCGGTGTGGAGGCAACTCATTTCACACCAACCCATTTCTTTTATTTTACCCACTAGGTAAGGGAGAACTTAACTGGCTGCTTTATACTCGTGGTCCCCTCCTGTGGGTTTAGTTTAATTATATTAACATCCTGTTCTAAAGCAACATGAGAGTTATTTTGAGACTGACCTTGTAATTTTGAACCGATGACGAGGATGGCGCCTGAGTTTACAACCCCTTCTCCAAATTTCCGCACCACACCAGCGGGGGGAAGTTTGCCCCCCACGTGTGATTTAAGGGCTTAAAAACAATCAACTAGAAAAAGTAGAATAAATTTTAAAAATAATAAATTTAACTTAAACTTTAAACAGAAACAACAAAATGACAAAATTTAAACAATAAAATTTATACAATTTTTAAGTAGCGTGCAATCGCAGCTACATACAAAAAACACAGAACAATGAAAATCCATATCATTCAAAGAAAGTAAAAAAACTAAGATAAACTCAGAGGGAATCAAATTAAACAATTCCATTCTAGTCCATTTTATCAAGGGCAAAGGACTTGATTCGAAATTTTTTTCTGTAAGGAGCTTTCATTACGCCAAATATAGCTCTATTAGCCATAGTATGATTTAACGCGCAACAAGCCAAATACATGACGGATCTTCAGTGGAATCGGGTTTCGAACCTGGATCTCTCCGGCCCCAAGGCCGAGACCTTACCACTAGATCACAGCGATCATCCCCACCTGTGGGATAACTAACATGCAGATTAAAAAATGTAATTTAATAGATAAGGAGAAAAAAGGCTTTATGCAAATAATGTATGCATTTTGAAGTTGTTTTGAACTCGCATTCAATCTGTAATCGTTCATCAATTTCTCACTCACTCCCTGTTTCACTCTGGTGTATGGTGGCATGACCTTTTTCTTGTGGTGCGCTTCTCTCGGTTTGGTTTAATCTCTCCTCCAGTGTACATATATCTTTTCTTCTGTAAATAATGAATTATTCTGTTTCTTGCTTCGGTCTACTGTTAGTGAATTACTTTAACTCTTTAATCCCGGACCACTTTTTTTCTTCTAGTCCCATTAAAACTGGGCCTTTTTGGAAGAATACGACATGAATTAGACTCTCCGAACCTGGGTGGACATTTACACCATCCCCCACACCTGCCATAATCTTCCCTTAAGGCGCACGAAAATGGGCTCTGGTTGGTAAGGATAATTGGGCCCCTATCATGCTTATCTCCGAATCGATCTCAGAACCTCACCTCCCTCAAAAGGAGCCAAACGCCTCAGACCGGCTTTCATCCTTGTTAAGAGGAAATTTTTAGACCGCCCTGGACCGCCTCACTCGGTGTGAGAGGGTTAACAGAAGTACGAAATAATAATAACTTTAGCAGAAATAAGAAATAACAATGCATAAAGATATTACAACAGTCAAGATAGATTAGATTAGTTTAGTTATAATAACGTTTAGTTTTGTAGGAACACGACGGCTATTTTGGGACACGGATCTCGTCATCTTGATCCGCGGGCAGATGACGTGGACAACACTGGCATCCCCCTCTCCAAACTTCCCAATATTTTTTGCTGTTCTATCTGGAATGTTCTCTTGTTCTTAAATTTATTGCGCTAGGGAAGATTTTATCTGTAAAGACAGAGCTTTCAGTTTGTCATTCTTTTATTGTTAATATCACTCGCCGCACTCGGTAGTTGAGTGCATGCAGATCAAGTTACTCTCTCTCCATCGAGGTGGGACGAACCATGTATATTCTCCCAGTTCTCATGTATTTAAAAGTACTGCCCCTGTTCGGGCATTGCCTGTATCTTTTTCTTGCACATAATAAACCCCGTGCTCCACATACTAGTGGGGTGGCTCTCTCCCGGCTGGTCCTCTCCCGTCCTTACACCTTCTTGGGTAGGCCGGGCCAGTGTTTTTTTTTTTTTGCATCACACCAGCGGGGGACGTTTGACAACTGCGTTTGATTTAGCGTGCAAGAGGGCTGATACAGTGGAATCTGGTTTCGAGCCTGGAATGGTCCGGCCCAGTGGCCGAGATATTACCACTAGGCCACCGCGGCCTCACAGTCAAGACAGAAGTGATATATTTCATGCCGAAGAGGTCAGGCATAAAATTATGAAAAGCAGAAGCTATAGCGTTTGAGCAGGGCAAAGCATAAATGCAGACCAAGAATGAAAAGGGCATTTTTATTATAAAGTCAATCTCAACTCGAGACATCTTATCTCGCAGAGCATCTGGACAGACAGTCCGTCTGAACAGAAAGAGAATATGTATGATCAACACAAATACACACGAATATATACAATACTGCAAGTGGTAAATAATACAGTCAAAAGAAAGGCACCAATCACAGAACACAGCGAACGTCGTCAAAATCTGCATGAGTTCTGTGGCGCACTAGAGTACTGAAATTTGAACCCGATTACAAAGAATCGCGAGACAGTATGCAGCAGGGTTGCATCAAGAAGCACTAGGAAAAGGGTTATTGAGTGCATTTAATAGCATTGTATAGATTCTACACAGATTCATGAATAAAGTAGAGCATATGAATAAATAGAAGTGACTTCGGGTAAACAAATATTTTCACTCGGATGTGTTGTTCCGCAGAGACGAGGCAGAAACATTGCTATAAAATTTGCATTTCGCACTTCCTTCACACTACTCGGGATAAAGTGGGATTTTCCGTGGCATGAGTAACAACGGCAGAATCCAGAATTTAAAATCAAATGTGGCGGTAGCGTTGCTTTTGAATATCTTTATCTTGATAAAAGTGCATTTAAGTTGATAAGTCATTTTTTGAGAAGGTCATTATTTTAAAGAAATAGAAAATTGAAGGAAAGGAAGTAAAAGTTTTATACAAAAATATTCACGTAAATAATACTTCTGAAAGTCCCTATGATAGAGTATTTTTGATTTTTACAAAATTTGCGTATTTAAAGTTAAATACTTATTCTTGAAACTACATACAGATAGTGGGATATGTCTTGGCTCCTCCTCTAGGTTATTATACACGTGTGCCTGGCTCACTTTAAAGCAGATTCTACGAGACGAGATTTGTTATTAGAATGTTAGT
>BGPR01005477.1:31566-52379 GCA_013235015.1 Araneus ventricosus | reverse complement strand
GCAGTAAGATTAATTTAAATCCTTTAAAGCAGATTCTACGAGACGAGATTTGTTATTAGAATGTTAGTTATTGTTTTGTAGTGTATGATCACTGCACGTTCTTTGTAAGCGGCAATCAATGCGATCGGTTCCTATACTGTGTGCCGTGTTTATGTTTTAACAAAGACAGAAAGGCAACCAGCAGAATGGTCTTTGACTTCAGCACGACACGCCTAATCCGAAGCACCTAAAAATGTTTTATTTCCTAAGTGCATTGCAGCAAAATTAATTTAAATCCTTTATGGCAGAATGTGCTCAATTCTTTTGGCCTCACACGATAAATGTAATAGAGCACGTGAAATAAACATACGTTTGCATCATATAGTGAAGATATATCTGCCATTAATACTCGTATTTTGCTCAAAAGTTAAGATTTAAAGAATGCATTTACGTACGGTGTTTGGTTATTCCTATCAACTTTTCGAGAAATAATATGGTAAATCTTCTGTAAATTTTTGTAAATAGGTGTGCTGTATTTATTTATGTTTTATTGTTTTGAAAAATATATGAAACTTTTTAGATCAATGGTCTTTGTAGTGGTCGATCAGGCTTCCTGCTTCATATCTAAAAACATGGATGACTTAGAGCAAAAACATCATTTCTGGCTTAAGATTCATCCTATTATTCGCCAAACTGTTACTGCAGAAATTTGTTTTTCATTTTAAAAGTTCTATCTTCTTAAATATATCGACTATAAAAAGTCCAAAGGGAACCAAAAATCAAGATGTGCAAATAGGGATATTCTTTCAGGCCTAATTCTAATAATGCTAATCAACATTAACATACTGGTACTTATATTTCTTGACTATCATATAAATAATAAGATATTATCTAATGGATAATTTAAGAAAAATTAAGTAAATGTATATGAAATTATAAAACACATTAATATAATTCATAATAAACTTATTTTCATAATTCTAAAGACAAGGAATGATTGTTATATAAACAGAAAATAAAGAACCGAATGTTAAATAACTTATAGGAAGATTAAAAAATAATAAAATAAAAAATAATAACATGACTGAAGTTCTTATATGCGATATAGAATTGTGTTTCCATGGCAAATATGAACAAAATGGATAAAGAATTTTCGAGTCAGTAAAGCAACTTTTTTTCTCCCCATTACCAGCAGCAATAGCATGATGCGCAGTAGAAAGAACATATGAAATGGTGTATGTCACTTTACACTCATCATGTGAACATGAATATTGTTACAAAAAAATCTCATGGTGGGTGTACGTGAATGTAGTCTGGAATGAAGAAGCAAGGTAATAAAAAATAATGACTCTTTATTCCACGAATATTTCAGGAAATAAAACGCAGAAGAGGCAACAAAACTAATCAGAACTTTTATAAAGTAAGTACATATGCAGACAGCGGATCACTAATAAATATCAGTAACAGCACTTTCAATAAGTCTCAATGTCTATCAGCTCACCAACTTGCACTGCGACCAAAGCTCCAAAGACGATTGATTCGTTGTTGGAATAGCTTGCTTCTAATAGTTTTTCCGACAGGAAGTGACGTCTCATAGAAATCTCTCGAAGGCTCTCTAAATTTCCGCTCCCAGCAGACATAGGCCAATAACACTGGACAACAACCATTTTGTTGCCCGTATGATTTTAACTAATTATTATGTACTTTTACGCTCTGAATTCGAAAAACCAATCAGAATTTGTCTATCACCCTCCAATTTTATGCAACATGAACTCTCACTAAAACCTTTGTCCACTCCTTTGTTGTATTTGTAGCCAGGATATTTTTTGTTGCCTTTGAAATTTTAACTGATAATGGTGTTTTTATGGTCACTGAACCCGAATATAATCTCGAAAAACCTTTATAACACACTGTTTTTCAGCAACACTACTCGTAATTGCTTTCAAGTACATAGAAAATGTCATTGAAACATGTCGGATCATGTGTCAAAAATACTTTCTGAAAAAATTAATTGCCGGCCAAGATGATAATGTTTGGGTTTGAAATGCTCTTACAAATATAATTTTCATAAAGAAAAGGCTGTATGTCAAAAATTATAACAGGCGTTTTTGGATCGAGAGTCCTGCAACGCAAATACGATTCAATGCATGAGCCACTTTGTAAGGACAGATGTTTCTGTTTGGCAGCACGTGGAAGCTTTTGCCAAGATGGTGATGTCATATTTTGTGATGATGTTGACTCGTCGTTTAAGGCTCTAGAACTACAACATAACCCTCAAGAATGATGTTTGTTTACGGACTCTTCAAAGATCAGCGTAAAAGCAGTTCTGTTACACAATGGTAACCATCACCCTTCAATTCCTGTAGAATGTAGCCGTTCGTATGAAAGAAACATACGAAACCTTGAAGCATATGTTGTCCAGTATTGAGTACAGCAAGCATTCTTGGCATATACGCGCCGACTTGAAAGTGATTTCCGTCTTAGTTGGATTGCAAGCAGGCTATACCAAGTTTTTTTTGCTTTCTGTGCCAGTGGGACAGTAGGGACAGAAAAAAAGCACTACATCAAGAAAGTGTGGCCCAAGCGACAATTCCTCATACCGGGTGTGAAGAATGAAAAGAACGAACCACTATCTGCCTCAGAAAAAATTCTCTTGCCTCCATCGCACATCAAATTAGGTTTGATGAAGAATTTTGTTAAAGCGATGGACTGTGGAGGAAGTGGATTTCAGTACTTGCGTCTGAAGTTTCCAAAAGTGAGTGAAACAAAAATTAAGGAAGGCATATTTGTTGGGCCTCAGTTTAGACAACTAATGAAATCCGGTGTTTGAGAGTAAGCTGACTAAGAATGAAGCCCCAGCATGGACATCGTTTAAGGAGTTTGAAAAAAAATTCTTCGGAAATCACAAAGCGGAAAACTAAGGCAAATCGTCAATAACTTGCTTAAAGGTCTACAAAACCATGGGATGCAACATGTCGTTGAAAATCCATTTCTTGCACTCTCACTTAGAATTCTACCCTGAAAACCTTGGATCAGTAAGCGACGAGCATGGTGAACAGTTCCATCAGGCTATCTCGAATATGGGAGCTCGTTACCAAGGGGAATGGAATCCCAAAATGTTAGCAGACTATTTTTGGACATTTAAAATGGATATTCCTAAAGCCAAGCACAGTCGATAGCCCAAGTACAAAAGAAAGTGAAGGTTTGTAAAATTTTAATATGCCTGTGTAAATATTGCAAGCTGAATATGATTTCCTAATGTATATAATAAGAGTTACTACGTTGCTCAAAAACTATGGGTGATTGAAAAAAACGGTTAACAGATTCGAAATCAGGGCACAAAAATACATAGGTATAACCCTTTCTTTCCCAAGCAACACGAAAAAAAATTTTTTTGTTGTCCAGTGTAATTAATGAATTTTCTAGAAACTTTGTTTTGTCGTCAAGTTTTCGCCAAGGTCTGTGTTCAATGTAATAAAAAAACCTCTGAAAACCTCCGTAAAACTCTTTTTCTTGTTATAAGAATAACATGGCAGGGAAATAACTTTACAGCTTCGTAAAAATATACACCTCTGGTGAATAAATAGATATTCATCGAAGGAGTATGATAACTTTTATTGCACATGTTTTTAATTAATGTCACACTTGAAAGAATTTATGACTAGCAAATAGTTCATTTGATGAAAACTATGATATTTAGTGAAAAAAGGAATGTTTCCTTTCATGTAAAATACATAAGGATTAATGTATACTGGATCATTAAAGGGTTTTTATGTCTCCTCTCTTATAATTCAGATATGCAATTACTGGTTTTAGTTAATAGTAGAATGTTAATTTGTCTTTGTTCAGAAAACTTTATTTCTTAAATGCATCTAAAGAAAATGCTTATCTATAAAGAGGATCCGTTTGAGATAATAAGGTCTTCTGTAGCCTCATGAACAATAAAAAAATTTATAAAGTAAAAAAAATATCTGAAGCATGCCTGATGGACTACTTTTAGAAATTAAATTATATCATTGAATGAATAATTGTATTAATTATTAATGCAGTTAACAATCAGAATTTTCTTTTAAAACTATATAATCAATGGTTTCTCTTCTTACCAACTTCCATTCTAAAAGAAATCAAATAATTGCAAACTCGGAAAGCAATTGTTGCCAAAAGATCCTGCCATTTCATTATAAACAACGTGTCAGCATTTTACCACATGCTTTTCAAACTATTTGTTATGTAGCTTAAAATCAGAGTCATTCATTCCGTCCAAAACACCTGCTCTTTATTGGAATATTTCCCAAAATGCCATGAAGTTGGCCGCATAGCATTCAGAACAACGCTTTTCTGAATGATAGTTACATATTAGGCCAATTATGTATTGCGAAGTGTTGCCCTTCTAAAAATAATCTATACATATATGTGTATTTTGTTTAAAGGATTTGTTTTCAAATTGTTAGAAAGTCATGGAAACATAGAAATGCAACATACAAAGAAATGAATTCATACGATGAGACGTCTGAAACGTTTGCCTTTTTGTATATGTGCGTGTGATAATGAATTAATGCTACACCAGTGGGTTGATAGCTCAGTTATAAAATACGTCTTCTGCAATGAATTACATTTTATTGCATTTGGCTCATACTTTTATATACAGAATGGTTAAATTTAAAGTATGCCTGTTCAGTGAAATGTAAGAACAAATAGTGGCCATGAAATCTCCTGACCTCTTTGGTATGTGTATCAGAATATGCGAAAACGAATGATTAAAAATAAGTAAGAAGGAAGGAAATTTGACAAAAATGGTCATTTTTTTTTACCTTAGAAATGTCCATCTTTCTGGTGATTAATTCAGTTTTTGATTTGGCTTTGATTGAATCGATAACTGATTACCTATGAAGATTGGTAGTATCTGATTCACGACTTTGCAATTTGTAATTAATACACATAGACTGTTATAAAAAATTAACAGTTGGTATCATTACATTATCAAAACGTTTGAAGGCCTTTGAATAATATTAATACTTGCCCTTCCATTCTTACAAATTACAGCAAAATTTATATATATATATATATAGAGAGAGAGAGAGAGAGAGAATATTAGATTTTTGTAAAGCGTATATAACAAGAACAAATTAAAATTATGGAAACGAACATCACAGCAGGGACAATAGAAGTGCATATCCGAGGCAAACCAATTATATAAAATTTATGCAGACATCAGCAAATAGTTCGCTTTTTTCGTCAAAATAAATGAACATATTTCGTTTTAAATTAGCGATCATAATGAAAGTTCACATCAGAAAGATTCATAAAACTATGCTTACATAAACTATTCTGGTATTTTCTTTTGTCAGTCATATTTGGAATTTCATTTTGTGTCATTCCTTTGCCTGTACCTTCAAATTCATAATACGATATCGGCGTTCTGACCATGGCAACTTTCTCTACAGATTTGTGAATAGGGTTGCATAGAATCTACACTCACGGTACTTCAAACGATATATCTTGCTTTTTGCTGAATTTTCAAGGCCTTCAGGGGAGTTGGAACATTAAGTCTGTTAACCCTAACCCTGTTACTTCAATGTACCTTTTCTAAAAATCTGTTATAGATTCACGTTTGAAATTTTTTATACAAGTAAAGTACATCTTTATCATTATACTGACATTATGTTTTAAAACAAATTCAAAAACTTATATTTTACAATTTGTTTGTGTTAGAACAAAAAATGTGAAATTGGCAATTTCGATGTACCTTTTCTCAAACTCTGTTATAGATAAATGTTTGAATTTTTTATAGAAGTAAAGTACA
Source organism: Araneus ventricosus (assembly GCA_013235015.1). Taxonomy (NCBI): domain Eukaryota; kingdom Metazoa; phylum Arthropoda; class Arachnida; order Araneae; family Araneidae; genus Araneus; species Araneus ventricosus. Next base: position 46,597 of record BGPR01005477.1, on the reverse strand, counting down.
GCTTTCTCATTATGCTGAAATGAGCATTCGGTTAATTTTTAATTTTTTATAAATTTACAAAATATTTAATTAGACATAATGAAATTTTACCCTATTTTGATACAAAAAAAATGTAAAAAATAAAGTTTGAGCTTTTTAAAAAACACTCATTTCAGTATAATGAGAACGGTGTACTCTACTTGCATAAAAATTTTCAAACATGTATCTGTGATAGATTTTGATTTTGAGAAAGGAGATTTGAGAAAAGGTACATCGAAATTGCCAATTTGACATTTTTTTGTTCTGACACAAAAAATTTGTAAAAAATAAGTTTTTGAATTTTTAAAAAATCAATTCAGTATAATGAGAAAGGTGTACTTTACTTGTATAAAATGTTTCAAACATGTATCTATAACAGATTTTGAGAAAAGATACATCGAAGTAACAGGGTTAGGGTTAACGGACTTAAAGTTCCAACTCACCTTCAAAGGACATCCTACTCTCAGGATGCAATACAAATTTGTTGAAGGAAACGCGTAGAAAGTTTAGAATTCATCCGAACAAAGTAGACAGTTGGATGGATTACCTCAAGATAAATCTAACTTTTGATTAGTTTTTGGTAAGAGGTTTCTGAGAAACTTTCGTATGCGTAAACATTTTGCTTTCTGAATTTGCTCATGGGAGTTATTCATCTTACCAAGAGTATCAATTCTTTTTGTTTCAGTTTGTGCCCAATGCTTGTGATATTCTCGGAATAATGCACTTCTGACTTAGTACAATGAAATGAAATTCCTTGAATTCTGAGCACAGTTTTTTTCTTGTTCTCATTGAACGTAATCTTTCATGGAATTCTCAGAAAATTTTCTTGTTTGGTGTCTACTTTTGATTCGATTTATTCAGGAGATTAAATATTTACTCTTCTTTTTTATATTCCAGGTAAAGCCAGATGTCCAAAGTAAGCAATTTTCGATTTCACACATGAAAATATTTCCCGTCCTCTCAATCCCAGGTGGTGTCCAATGAAAAAACTAAGGTAGTCGTTGCCAATGAATTGAAGTGAAGTATTTTCACATTGCATATCATGCTTCAGGGTCAAGGGGTGTCCGAGATGTCAGCTTCCCAATTCGTCTCTTTTTGAAAAATAGCAGAACTCTTTTAAAACCTTTTTTTAAGATTGATATGCCAGAGGAATATGTATAGAAAAGTTTATTCGAATTTATCGTGATATGTGGCTCTGAATGGATAGCGTAGAAACACTCGCTAGCAATTTGAATTTAATACAATGGATTTGTAAACTTTAAACCTTTTATGGAAGTTTACGTCTAGTATTCTCGCATTTTGTATATAAATATTACTTCCTTGTTTTCAATACGCATTGTTTATTATCAAGAGGAACTTAACTGTATATCCCCAATTGACGAAACACTTTTCAAATTAATACCACGATTGCGCTGCACTAAATATGCTTCATTTCCATTAAATGAGGAATGGGGAATCTCCAAAGTAGTCAGAAATGCATTTGTATTCATCACTCAATGCTTTCACGAAACAATGAAATGTGTTTTAGATGGGTATAATTCTATTTGAATCAAATGAAAAGATAATTCTGTCAGAAATGCATTCGTAAATAAACAATCCTGCGTTGAAAGAGATCATTTTACAAAGTGGAAAATTTAGCTTTAATTAGGGGAGAGTGGAATAAAACCGGGTACCCTAGATTCTGACGATATTAATTCTCCTTTCTAGATGGCGGATACTGAATTAAACTCTACCAGTCAAGAAAAGGAACACTCATACTGACGTGTTCTTGAATTCATTGCGTCTGTGAAGGTTTATTTGTTTTAGGACGTCAACTCTCTAATGTTAGTTTGTTTTTAAACTATCTTTATTTAATAATCATTACAGTTATAAAAACTATATTTAGCCCATCTTATAAGTTTACTAAGGATTGATACCCTATCAAACAATACGGATTTATTCCAATAATTACGCGTCTATATTTTGTTTTCTATAACCTCTGCACTCGGAGTAAACCCGGGTACTCCATTTGGCATAAGACTGGAACAGTCAGTAATTCATGATTCCTCCTATGAAGATAAAAAAACATCAGACGTTGATTGTTTATATTTTAATGATGCATTTTCTAATTTAAATAAGTGAAAAGAGTTAATCTAATGTACAGTTTGTCTTCGATGGGCCCATGAAAGCTACAATGGCGCGGAGGAAAAATGAAAACTGATTTAAATGTGAATTTTGTAACCAATAATCTTAAATGGTCATATTAAATAAAAATGTCTGCTCCTTTTTCACTGAAAATCTAATTTTCTTAATTTCCCATAAAGTTAACATGTGTACCTTGTAGAGGGGTAATTCCGGGTGGTTTGACTTTTTTTATACAAAAATAATTTATAAAAAAATAATTTATACAAAAATAATTTATAACAAAATTTATAAAAAAATAATTTATAAAAAAATAATTTTTAAAAAATAATTTATAGAAAAGTAATTTATCAAAAAAGTAATGAAACTATGTCTTTTCTGGGAAGATATATGGTACGCCGCCGATAAACAATGATGAAACAATTTTGACAAGCTCTGTGTCGAATAGTTGCGGGGCATTAGTTCCAACAGGACCTATTAGTCGACGGCGATCAGTGGTGGAACTGAGTAACCAGATGCAACCAGTTATCTGCGCTATCTTTTGTCGCCATAAAGTATGATAGGACATTGAAATAAATGTGGCCTATTAGCCGAGGACAAGTGGCACCAATGATCTCCAGATATGGCTGCGCGCTCATTTTAAAATCCACTTGAACTCCTGCTCTCACCTCCACAACCCTTCTATATTTTGTTGGTTGCATCTAATTTATTCGCTATTTTGTGTTGTTTTTTTTAATGAACTTTGAATCTGGAAGGGAAGGAGACAACAAATGAATGAAATAAAAAATATTTTGAAAGTGGGATTATTATTGAATAATAATAAAATTTTTGTCATGCGAATATAGACAATCCATAATATAATCCTCTAGTCTAGTGATGAGGAAACCATTTTTATTTCCGACCCTCTAACTTTGTGTAAATATTTTCGCGACCCCCAAAGGGGTCGCAACCACGTCTTCTGAAGAAAATTCTTATATTTTTTTATTGTCAAATAAATTTCTTTGAATTTAGAGACCACAAAAATTTCTCGAAACCCACGGTTTGCGCACCACTGCTCTAACCACTAGAAATAAGAGCTTGCGATGTTTGCTTATTTAATAGAAGTGCAAGGAGAAGAAATTATTAATATTGCACCATTCTTTCAAAATGACTATTCTGTATTAACCCATCAATGATTCTTAAGTTGTGCTACTAGTTAAGTGATTAATTTACCGATAATTGTAAGTTTTATTTAAATATTGAGGGGAAAAACTGACAATAAATTAAATTATTTTTATTGTTAAAAATATTGTCTATAAATAGTGTATTGCCCTGAAGCAGGTCTGGGTCTTTTGGTTAAACATTTTAAAAACATTTGCGAATTCGGTCTATGTTTAAGATTTTACATCGCGGTGTATTAATGATAAAATTATTTATCTGGAATATTACATGCAAAAAAATTTTATGAACTTAACCATTAATTTAAATGGAAGTCCGCTTTTTTCAATACGCTTGAATATGTTGATAATTATTTATATTAATTTAATAAGCTTGAAGGAATTAAAAATTGCTACCGAGTAACTATCAATAATCTAAATTCACGAAGAATTTTCAAAATGTTGGAGAATTATAATATTTTTTGCAATGTCTTATTTTTTTATCCTATCATTTATATCAACATATTTTCCATTCCATTTTGGATTAAGAGGAGCATATCAAATTAAAGCAAAGAATTGTGTTGTGAAAAATGTATGTTGTGATCCGAAATCGTGGGATCGTAAAACAACGTCGTTAACGTTTAACAATCTTTAGTTATTGAAACACCTTTGAGTTTAGTTATTTACTACTGCATGGTTTGAATGACCTGTTCACGTGATGCTTGCTTTTCTGCTATAAATAATTCATACTACACACGCCGTGAGTGATGCTCCAGAAAGTTCCACTAAGACAAGTTTGAACCGGACATTAATAAGAAGGCCATTCCACTCCATTTGGCGCACATTGCTTCAGAACCAGGGAAAAGCTTGGAAAAACAATGTTGTTTGTTTTCCATTCGACACATTCTGTCATAAAAGCGATCGGCTAGTCGCCTTTGGTGTCCAGTTGGTTTGTCGAGATTATTGGTTGTGAAAATATCATTTGAAACTTTTATGCGTATCCTAGTCCTAATGATTTCCCGAGGGAAGTATTTATTAAATATTATACGAAAGGAAGTAAAACCATTCAGCATCGAATTTTTGTATATACTATATGATACGTTTCATAATTTGAGTAATATTTTGCTTGATTTTCGTTCACTGATGCAAGAAAAAATTTATTTTCTTTATTGATTCAATAAAGTAGCCGAAAACAAAACTTCAGCTAAAAGAGCGATAGTATATTTTTATACCCTAATTATATTAAATGGAAAAGCAACAGTATTTAAAATGTAAAAATACTAAAAATTTGTGTCTTTGACTAATTTTGAAATTACGATTAATGACCTCAAAATAAAACAGAAATTCAATAAATATACAAAACGCAAAGGGTGTGAGTAACCAATCCTGCTAAGTTGCTGAGAAGAGTTAAGTCGTTTCAATACCTGTAGTGAGAAGATCGCTGGATTTCAACTCGTATATTTTCAAAGTAAAATAACTGAATGGTGTGGTCTGTAAATATACTTATATTCCCTTCTTCAACTCAGCACAGCGGACTTCCTGCCACTCTTTCGATGGAGTGGCCATAGCTAAGACAACTCTATCCCATCGCTTACATTATACGTGGCGCGACGAACATGCAAAGGCGTAAAGAAATGGAGAGTTCTGAGTTTGTGGGAATACAAAATGAAGAAGCAATAATTTTCTACAACCTTTTATTTCAACTGACTTATAAAAAACAGTACTACATTCTACATTTTTATTTTCAACAACAATACAACAACAATATGCCAAATATATACAATATAGTATATAGTTGCCATACCAGTATAGTTGCCAGATAAATTCACTTAAAACAAAGATTATAACATATGTAGAGACGGTTTAACAAAATCGTCTGCCGAAAAAAGCAAAAGAGGATAAAAATGAATTTAATTAAAGATGAAATATCTTTAAAATGGTTATTAAAAGCCAATTATATATGTGCCACTACAAGTTAAATAAACCAAACTCATGTTTTGCCTATTTTGCAAGAACACTATCATGGTAGAGTAGAAATTTTTTTTTGAATATTTTCTTTGCAATAAGTATTTAAGTTCATGTCCAATCAGTATCCATCAGGCAGCAGGAACAATCAGAACTCCACTGCTATTTTAACACTGCTATTCAATTGTTAGATATGTTTCCTTAGAGATGAGTCTCATGGACTTGATTCATTTCAACTCTTGCACCCCATATACAGTGTATCCGTAAAGTCATGGTGCAGTTATGAACGCTTGTTGTGGTGAACCGAAACGAAACGATAGGTTGAAACTTGCGCTACATTGGACAGTATCCCAAAGAGTGTCTCTAGTGCAACTGTGTGTGTGTGCGCGCGCGCAGGTGATGACGCAACACCACGCACCGTGACGTTTTCACCGACTGTGACGTCAAACATCTACCTTGACATGTTCCAATTGTATGCAGTTCCGCAATTTCCAGAAGGTGTCATCTTCTCCACACTACGGCAACATTATTCGTGAGTTTCTAGATACAAAATTCCTCCAGCGGTGGATAGGCAGGGGTGCTGTCGTCATGATCCCCGGACATAACGCCATTAGTCTTTTATTTGTGGTGTTATGTGAAACAACATGTGTACAGTGAATGTATCAACGACATTAATCATTTAAAACAGAGAATCACGGACGTTATTCACTCTGTTACACCAAACGTCCTTACCCGTGTGTGGGAAGAACTGGACTATCGTTTAGATGTGTGTAGGGCAACAAATGGAGCCCACATCGAAATGCGCTGAACAGGTATGCAAACCTGGAGAGTTTTCCTTTTATTTGGTGAAGATGTCACCTTTCTATCTTGTTTCGTTGCTTTTCTGTGACCGGTCAAAAGTGCACCATGACTTTACGGACACACTGTATATGGTGTTTCAAAAATACGTGTCGAAACTTACAGGGTAGGTCTGGCTTGCGTAGCCAATTCTCAATGATTCCCCAAGGAAAGTTCTTATTAAACATCAGAATTTTAGATGTAAAATCATTCAGAAATTATTTTTTGTATATCTATACTTATAAAAGGCAATGTTTGTGTACGTGTGTGTGTGTGTCTCGATGTCCAGACGACTCTATCGCACTTACAGCCCTGAAATTTGGCACACAGGTAGTCGCAATGGTGACTGAATGCACCTTGAAGCCTAAATTTTAAAATTTAATCTACAAATTTTTTTATTTATTATTTTGTGTTGTTTTGGGTGATTTTTCGCACTCATTTCTCAATAGCTTTGCTTAGAATAATTACACGAAAAAAGCAGTTACAACATCGGAAACAACAAACGATTTCCCTTCTAATGAAGATCGTTCTGTACATCTAACGTAATTTACTGAATTTCGAGAAATTTTTGAAAAATAGTCATTTTTATGGTAATTTTTTTAAAAAAATTCTTCAAATTATCGCATCTGACGTTCTAACATCTCTATAATTTTCATTTTTTTTCAGCTTATAACTGGAACGTTTATGTCGGATTTAAAATAAGAACGGTTAAAATATCTTTTTTCGTTTTTTTAAATTAATTTTTCCCTGATCAGTTCAAACAGTTTTTTTGCTAGCGAGATTTAACATCGAGAGTTTCTCCGGACGAGTGACCTTCCTCGCGGCAGGTGACGTCATATGTTTTCGTTCCCAGCATGCATTTCTACAATCCGATGTGTATTTTTTGTTTTGATTTCGTTTTCAAAACTTTTTCGTGTCATTGTGGGCATTCTTTTTTCCCATTTTGTTGAAGACCTGATTCCACGGGTAACGCCGTGCGCGTCTGCTAGTACTTTATAATATGTTTTATAATTTGCGTAATATCTTTCATGATTTTGATTCTTGATGCGAGAAACAAAATGAATATTTTTTTTATTGAATCAATCTATTACAAGAAGGCAAGACTTCAGCTCAAAGAATAATAACATATAGTTATACGTAAATTATAAAACGAGAAAGAGCAACTGTCTTTAGAAATTGAGGAACAATAAAAATTTGTATTAATGCTTACTTCTGAAGATAAGAGTAATGACCTCAAAACAAAACAAAAATTCATTATACTGGGTAATTCAGAAAACAAGGTCAAATTTAAGGATAATTCAGAAAGGCGATAAGCATCCAAAATCATAAAGGCAGAGCAAACGACATTTGTAGGAAGCAGATGGCATTTAAAATAATACAACGATGGACAAAATTACAGACACTTTTTGAAATTTTTCACATTTTTTCGAATATCTCCTCCAACTTCGCCCTTATATATAATAAGTTTTAACTCATAATTTACATTCAAGATTCGGTCAAGAGAGCATTTAGCGGACCGACCAGAAATGAATGAAATCGAAAAAGGATTTCAGCTCACTCCTCGTCCCAAAAAGCTGATAATGGTTTGAAACTTTTATCAATTCTTTTCTGTGGTGTGCGCTATATTTACATGCATTTTCATAAAAGTAGCACTAATATTCGGGAAGATATAAAGGTTTCCTTTAAAACTCCCAAATTTTCCGCATGTGTTTTGCTTATAACCTGCAAAGATTTCAACCAAATTGTATGAAACTTACAGAATAGGTGCCAATTTATTAGGAAATCTTTGCATAAAAATGTGAAGTAAATACATTGATTTTTAGAGAAAATATGAGCTTTTGCAGAAAATAATTTTTATTGCGTGTGTGCAAAACGTATTGTAATTTTTCTTTCGTAACTTCAAAGACAGATATATAGGGCAACTTATACAAAGATTCCAGTCAAATACCATTAAGATTTAGACAGATATCAGCATTGCAGTAAACAGAATTTCAAATTCTCTCTAAGAGAAAAAAGAAGATGAGGGGTTTCCAAAAATTAATATTTTTAAACTTAATTTTTCGAATAATTTTATATAATTTAATAAAAATTTAACATGCAGAATAACTAGGAATACTTATAAGTATAATTCATAATGTAAATTGCTATTCGACGATTACTATCCGAAAATTCAAGTTAAAAAAATATCCATTTGTGAAGAAACCCTCATCATTTATTTCTATTAGAAAGAAGAAATGCCTTTCCTGAAATGCCGATATCTTTCTAAATCTTAAAAGTATTCGACAAAATTTTTTATAAAAGTTGCCCTACATATCTGGCTATGAAGTTATGAATAATATAAAAAATAATATATTATAAAAAATCTATTTATATAATAATAATATATGAATAGAAATAAGAATAAATATAAGAAATATATAAAATAATCATAATAATATAATAATTATGAAATTATAAATATAATTTATAATATATATATATAAATTATTTATTAATATATAAATACACATTTATTTATATATTAATAAATAGCACATTTATTAGTATATATATATAAATGTGCTACGTTTCGCACATGCTCAGTAAAAATTTATTTACTACAAATATTCATATTTTATCTAATGTTCAAAGTGCTTATTCCAGATTTTTACACAATACTTCTCTAACATATTGTCAAGTTTTCTGTAAATTTGTATAATTAGCTGGAAAACTCTGCATGTTATAAACAAAAACAGTTCGGAAAATTTGGAATTTTTCAAGAAAACCTTTATTTCTTAGCGAATATTTGTGCTGTGGCTACAAAAATACATGTAAATATTGCACACCTCAAACATAACCATTGATGAAAGTTGCATCTCGTTATTGGCTTTCGATGAAACAGGATGCCTCAAACTCCATTTTTTTCTTCACCCCTTTCTGGTGGCCCCCTTATTGCCCTCGTGACAGAATCTTCACTGTAAAATGTGAGTTAGAGTCTATTCTTTACGTTGTCGAAGTTCAAAGGCAGTTGGTTTATCCTTGCCGGAGAAATTTTTAAAAATGTCAAAATCCGAATGTGTCCAGATACTTTTGATCATACAGTGTATTTGACAAGAAATGAAAACCATGCAAAGTTAATCGGCAGTACAGTTTTCTTTAATTAACAACTAAAAAGATTAATTAAGTTTATCGTGACCGTAAAAGGTTTCTTAAAATAGTGTTTTATTTCTATTTCATTTGCTTTTTATAAATATTTTGGCACCATTATTATAAATGTTCTGGCATTTCAGATGCTTTGCTGTGTTTACAACATTCAAGGTATCACCAACTTTTACTTGACGATTTCAATTAGTATCGCCTGAACTTATAATTTTAAAACGCTTGCGACATTTTAAAAAAGTACATTTATACCTGCAAAACCTGTACAAATTAAAGAAAATTATTACACAATAAGTTTAAAATAAATACATTATTTTTATGTGCAAGAAAATTCATTCAAGGCTTAAAAATGAAAAATAAATTGATTCTAACATTCTGTGCTATTCTTTACAGTTTTTTTCTAAAAATCAAACGTGAATGCAAACACATGTTTACAAAATTTGTAATATTCTTACATCAACCTTTACATTATTCCATAATCTTGTTTCTCCGGATCAAATTCCCTTGGAAATCTTCGTTTATTCTAATTTCCAGTATCTAAAACTATCTATAGTTGCATTAAAAGTCTGTCTACTTATTCAGTGCCATACTTTTACGAAAACGAATTTCATTATTTTCTGAAATACAATATCGTCTGCGTAATCGAATTTAGCTTTTTCATCTTTTCCCATTTTTGTCAAAGACTTCTGCTATGAAATTATCGTTTGCTTTCTGAAATCGAAAGTACTGTTCATAAATTCTGGTCATGTTTTCGCTTCCAATGAAAATAATAAAAGAAAGAAAATTTAAAATACGATGAGTCTTTTCAAACATGGTAGCTTTACTCGTATTTTTCAATAGTATTGGGAATTAGTTGGGAAAAATATGTTATAAATTCTTTGCTTTAAACAGTTATTTTCTTTCATATTAAATTTTATTGCTTTTTATGTGGACTGCATTCGCAGTCCACATAAAGAGCAATAACTTCCATTATGAAATTTCTTTGATATTTGATTAGAACGAGAAATTCAGCACATATTTTTATTAAACAATTGAATATATGATACCATTAAATGAAGTCATGCAAGCATTATCATGCTTGCTGCTTGTGCACGAAATTTATGATATATTAAAATTTTGAAACAAATAGATTTTTATCTGATTATGAACGCTTCATTGATATTATGTTTATTAAAACATCTGCAATTCTAAAATATAGGAAAATGTATAGTATCAAAACAAAATAAGGACAGATGTATCGTAATTTCATAAATTTTCTAAAACAGTTTGGTGGATAAAACAGTTTCTTCTATACCCAATTTTGATGTAATATCTGATTAATTAAGGAAATGGATAAGACATGTATTTCTTACTAAACATTGAATCACTCAATTGACAAAGGTCATCAATATATCTTCAAAATCATTAATCATCAAATTCATAATCATCAAATTCATCATATATCATATATCATCATCATCATATATCATATATCATATTCATAATTTATTATAATAATCATTAATCTATCATTCTCAAAGAATATGAATCAAATTAAAACTCATTTCAATGTAATCGCAACAAATTTAAGAAAATAATTTTCTTACAATCGCAGAATTTAAAATGCAATAGTACGAATAATCAAAATTCTCCTCGTCTCAAGTTTACAATTCAAAAATTATTTCGATGCAATCGCATTACGTTACAGAATATTATTTTCATGTATTCTCAGTATTCAAATGCAGTAGCACGAATAGACAAAATCCACCTCATATTCAGTTTACAACTCGGAATTGAATATATAGGAAAATGTCAACCTATTCAGATGTTCCAGAATATTAATTACATAAAATATTGCAAAGTCTTATGATATTTATTTGCAACTCTCACTTATTTGCAACATAATCAACTTATATGTTGGCAATTAATATTGAATTCTCTTCTTTCTGTGGAACTGAATGATCTCCTATTCCTATATCCGTCTATCATAAAACTTCTGCCACTGAATCGTAATGGCGAACTCAGTAGGGGGTTGGAAAATGCCGTTCATTCAGGGAATGTTCCTTTTCAGAAACTTTCAACAGCCGCTTTGGCATTTTGCCACGCAGCACAATGGACCATTGACCACTAGCAATGAGGAAAGAGTCCCAAAATTGCAACTTAGAGAAAACTATTGCTGAAATCAGATGAATCAGGTGAAATGAAGCAGAAATTATTTCTGAAAAGCATTAAAATCAATTAAAATATTGTTTGGGAAATAAAACGTAAAATTGTTGAAAATCGGAACAATCCTTTTATTTAGAGGGAAAGTATCTGTTAACTATTTGTCCACTTCGCGTTGGAAATGAAAATTGCTTTCGGCTGGTAAAGAATGATTTTTTTTATAGAGTTCTAATAATTTTCCTGGTTAAGAAATTTCAGAAAAAGTTGATAAAATAATACCTATACGAAACTAGTTTCACGGTTGGAACAGCGCGATTGGACCTATAACTTAAATGTAAAATTCTTCTTATAAGTTTAATTTAATTGAATATTGTTTTATTTTAATCTGATTTAATAATATTAGCTGTTAAACTTCGTAGACATTTTTTTAAAGTGTGAAAGAAAACTTAAACGATTCACCTAACAGAAAACATATCTTAACATATATAGATCATTAATTTATTCACCTATTTACTATTCATTTATAAAACTTTTTACTTAAGCATCTAATCAAAAATATGTATTATTATTTACTACACGTAATGTGATTTTCATACGTTTAGAAGTTGTATTTTAATTTGATTCAATAATATTAGCTGTTAGACTTCGTAGACATTTTCTTTAGAGTGTAAATATAAGAAAACTAAGCCGAATCACCTAACACAAAACATATCTTAACATATATAGATCAGTAATTTATTCATTTATTTACTGTTATTTATAAAAAAAAAATTATTTAAGCATCCAGAGAGAACTGATTTCTATTATTTACAACACGTAAAATGAACTAAAAGAGAATCGGATGTATAAAATGTTTCAGCTATTTTTGTAGTAGTCAATAAAAATTATTACTTTAGGGATAAAATGCATTTCGAGCAACGTAATAAATCGAATCATCGTAGAAAAGACTGGCATTGAAATTCGCTTAAAAATAGTGAAAGGAGTTAACCTATTGAATTTCTTAATTCCACCCGTTATTTCTAAATAATTTCTAAAGCTTTTAGTTATTTTCAACGGAAGAATTGTTTCTGTATTTCGAAAATAACCGAAAAGTCCACAACTATTATAAGGTAGATTAACTAAAAAAAAAAAGAGTTAAAACCTCTGAAATAATTTATCTTCAAATTAAATATTAAAACCTTCTTTTATTTTCTTACAGCAAATAGGAGAAATTGTCCAAATAGCTTATGACCAAGAAATCAATATTTTCGGCACGGCAGATGTTTAAGCAAGTAGAAGGTATAGTTTATTACTACTAAAAATCTTTGTATTTAAACTTATAGTCAATAGAACTAGCTTTATAAAGCTTACTCCCAATGAATTTGGCAGCTGTTTAGGATATTTCAGAATTCATGGCTCAAATAAGTGCAGTTTATTATCCTATTGGAATTTGTATGAAAAGAATAGCGTTCATTTGCCCAAGCAGTTACTGATACTGCACTACGTTTACGATACCATTACAAAAGGTTGAATGAAAAACTATATTTTTTATTAACGTCGTTAAGACTTGACTATTTTTGTCTCGCTGCCAACACTATTTTTATTAGATTAGTGCAATGAAATTCGGAATATTTTGGTATTTTTAATTTAAAAAGAATTCAGCATATCATTTTAGAGAAATTTTTTAAGGAATTCAAATACGAAACCGTTAACCTTTTTAAAACCTGAGTCTACGTTCCATATTTATTCATTAGATGTACAGAAATCTGTCCTTTTCTGGATGATTTCCAAAGAGACGGTTTCATTCCAGGAAAGATAGACATTTCTTCTCAATACTGAACTTAAAAACATTAGGTCTGGTTTTTTTAAAAAATTCTCCTACGTGTCCTGTTCACCGTAGTTAAAAACGTACTAAGACCATTAATCTTGATTTGAATTTTGGCGAAAGGAATGCTTAGTTAAAGCAGTAATGATGATAAATCTCCATTATTGACGATGGGCAGTATGGCTAACCGTTGTTTTTGAAAATAGATGAACATCCACTCTGAAGTCAGTCGACAGAATATTCATTCTGCGTCACAATCTCCAAACATAATATCTCTAACTTGTCTTAAAAATCTTGATTCTTTAGTCGAAAGCAAAAGAAGAAGCAAAAAAATACGTTTCATAAAACGCGTCCAAAAAAATAGAGAACATAGAAAAAGGATTACTCTTGCTTATTTTATTGATTTATTATAATTTGTCAAGACGAATTTGCACTCGGTGGTCACACCTTAATTATGAATTTCAGTTGTTATCGGATTTTCATGAATTACTGTTATGCTAATCGAGTTCATAGCAAACTGAGTGCCAAAAATTCATACTGGATTGGTTTGGTTTGGTGGAGTTTACTGGCGCAAAAACCATTTTTGATTATGCTGCGCCAAACATATGGTCATGGATAAAATCTTAGTATAGGAGTTCATTTAAAGGAGTCTGCCAAACGTTATGACGCGCCAATTTGTAAAGTCTACAAAAATTTGCAACAAAGGGAAAATGACATTAAAAACATGGTAAAGAATCAGATCAAAAAGTAAAAACCAATCATTTTTAAAAAAGTAAAAAGTTGTGGGTGAGGATCTTTGTAAAGTATGTCCTTAAGGAGTATCTTTGTAAAGTTGTCCTGATACAGGATGAGTGGAAACAGCGGATGCGTTGATGATTGAATTGTGGACATTCAATAAGAATGTGGAGAACAGTCATTTGGCATTGGCATGCTGTACAAAGAGGTGCGGGTTCCCCCAATAACAGATGCCTATGCGTGAATCGAGTAATTCATACTGGAAAATTATGAGTTATTATTTCTTATCTATTTATGTTTAATATTTTTAAATCTTATTTACACTTTTGGAACATTTGTGATTTTTTTTCTTTTAGCTCAGTGATAGACGCGTCCACTTTTTTCTTCTATCCAAATCTACCTCAAATTTCTTTAACAACTATCTCGTTTCTTTATTGTACAATATATCTTGTAGTCAACTTTTAAGAGAAATTCATGTTATGTAGAAAATTCCGAGTTCATCAATTCGAAATTATTAAAAGGTTGGCGTGCGCGAATCTAAGAACAAGAGCATGCACTTACAAGACTCCTTATTCCCCTTAAGGGGCATCTGAAATATGGGAATGAGAACCTTCTCTATAATTAAGTAGAATCTCGCTTCCCATTCGGGTATAATAAGGTCTAGGGTCAAGTTATTCCCTCTCGATGACGGGTCGTACCTCTGTCTGAGGGGTCGTCGCACGAGCCGCTCGTAATGGGGGCTATAATGCGGTGGAGCCACAGTGCCCAATGTTAGTCGTTGCAGTAGGGTCATTCATATGTAATCCACACGCCAAGAATGACCGGAATAACTCGTTTATGGTTACAAAACTCCTTGAACGTTGATATCTCAATGTCCTACAAAACACATTAATGATAATTCTATCAAAATACTGATTTACAAACAGAATCTTTGCAATATAAATGCATTCTCCTTTCAATTTCTTCTTAAGTAATAAATTCTCTTACAAGACTCCTTATTCCACTTAAGAAGGCATCTGGAATATGGGGATGAGAACCTTTCCTATAAGTAAGCATAATCCCGCTTCCCATTGGGGTATAATAAGGTCTGGGTTCGAGTCATTCCCTCCCGATGACGGGTCGTACCTCTGTCTGA
>BGPR01005477.1:12594-31556 GCA_013235015.1 Araneus ventricosus | reverse complement strand
AATATGGGGATGAGAACCTTTCCTATAAGTAAGCATAATCCCGCTTCCCATTGGGGTATAATAAGGTCTGGGTTCGAGTCATTCCCTCCCGATGACGGGTCGTACCTCTGTCTGAGGGTCGTCGCATGAGCTACTCGTAATTGGCGCTATAATGCGGGGCCCACAGTGCCCGATTTTTGTCGTGACAGTCGGGTCATTCATATTTAATCCACACGCTAAGGCTGGACGGAATAATTCGTTTGTGGTTACAAGACTCCTTGAAAGTTGATATCTCACTGTCTTTCAAAACACCTTAATGAAAATTCTAGCAAAAAGTAACTGGTTCACAAAAAGAATTTTTGCAATATAAATGCATTCTTTTTTCAATTTCTTTTTAAGTATTTAAATTTTAGTGAAAAATTTCCCTCTTAAGAATTCTGAAATGAAATTTCGAAAGGCAATGCATAAAGAAAAATTCCAATAGGAAAAGATATCAAACACTTTTCTTCATTTGCTACTCGGTACCATATGTAACATGAATAAATAAAAAAGTATCTCTTGAGTATCTGAAGAAAATGTCATAAACTCGGTTTTTCTTTCATTTGCCTATTTCATCGGATTTTTATCCCGAGAGATGGGAGTGGGGAGGAAACCGCCATCTTCGCTCTATCCGTTTTCCTGTAGTGTTAAAAATCAAGGCTGTACATTTTTAAGAAATCCATCCCTATGGAGGAAAGTTTTGCAACATTTTGACACTTTTCTAAAATCTTCTTCAGTTTAATTTCGAATCAGTGTTTGTGACGTCTATTTATAACACTCATACCTGTCTCGATGTGATCCCATTTTCGTTCCCATCTGTCAAAGCAGGATTAACAGAAAAAGTCTTAGAAATGTTTCCTTGAGTTTTAGAAAGATGTCAAGAATATTATTTTTCCCTCCACCTAGACTCCGCTTTAAGGACGTAGTTCCTTAAAGAAATGAAGTTGCGATTTTGGATTCGAAGATCTGTCTAGTCGCGTTTGGAGTTTTCTTACATCGACTGGTTTCATTTAAGAGGATCGCCTGAAAAAATCAGTGAAGCGGAATTTGATTTTCTCAGTAAAAGAAAGTTGATATCTCGAGTGTTCGTATCTTACTCAATGAAAAAGGTATTGCTTTTGAAGTCTGAGTGTTTTTATTTTCTGGCATTCAGTGAGAACGTTGCAATCGTTAAACAATTCGACCTCGTGATTTTGATGAATATCGACGCTCTAGAACCTTCTGATTATAGGAAAAAAAATGTTTCTGTTAATTCTGTTTGCATGTATGTATACACAATAACTTGAATATGTGGCGCTTATAAATATCTAGCCGGCTGTGCCATTAAATTCCGGAGGCTGAATTTAGGTAGTCAAATATCCATAAAAACTAAATAAAGAAACGTTTTATGTGATTAACTAAAATTTGATGGATATTTTAAAGCAAAATTAAATTTTGAGTGGTTACATTGAATTTTTGATATTCGTCTGAATTTCTACAAATTTGTAATTCATTTGTTGATATTACAAATCTGATATCTTTTGTTACAACTTTGCTGTTTTAATTCCATAATTCAGCTTATAAAAAATATTTGATAAGTTTTCCTTGCACATGTTTCACCATGTTAATTTTAAAATAAATCTGTCAACTGCAGAATGTAGCATGCCTGTATCGATGTGCCCATTAAATCGGCTAAATTATTACACAAGCCGTTTTAACCCGCGAGGTTGCTCGTCGGGCTTCGTAGACCCGGGGTTCTGTTTTCTACCAAAACGCGCATACAATTACATTTACTTCAATAGCAAACATTTGTTGCAGTAGTGTACAGACTGTACTTCCAAGGTATTTAAGAAAAGATTGGCTTTCCAGATCAAAATTAACTGAATTCCTCTATATATAAGAATTAATGCACTTCCTTCTCATCGATAAGCATTTCCAAGAATTTAAAACCGATTGCACAACTTTTGCTTCACCACAATTTTCGAGAAGTTTTATGACATTGTTGTGCATAAAATTTCTCATATTTTTGTGAAGTTCTTTTTCACATCATTTGTCAATTCCAGTTATTTTAACGTTTACTACATCCCTTTTTAACTCCAAGCTTCTTCTAAATAATTGGTGTAATCACAAATATCCGATTCATTGTCTAATTCCTTTTCAAAAATCGACTTATGATCTATAACTCGTTCAAACTCACCAAATTCTTTACTTTCTGCATTAATCGATTCTTAATTAGTTGATATTTCAGCTAAAAGTCTTGTAAATCTTCCCATTTCATACTTTTAGTTCGAATAGCGATAAATTGATGCTATGTATCTGTTATCTTTATCAATCCTACACAGAAACGTGAGCGCACGCATCGGGCTTTAGACACAACTGTCTCTTTTCTGAAAAAATAAATAAAGGAAAATTCTTGAAATACTTGTGGTCAGCAAGTAAATGACCTTGAATGCAGCTACTGTGAATTTGGCAGTTTTTCGTTCAGGGGTTAATTTTTTGTAATAAATTCTTGCAGCCTCTGGGCCTCCCTGACCCGATGCGCTCCCTCCCGGGTTAAATAACCCACAACTAACGTTGACTGCAAGTGAGAAAAAAGAATCATAATCGTAATTTGCACAACAGATTTTGCAAAATATATGTTGTAATTGTTGAAAAAAAAAGTATTTTATGTGTTAAAAAGCCCGATAAATTTCAGTTAATCATGCAGAAAGTTGCTTTTTTTTAGTTTTGATATCTATTTTATTGTCCAAATTCAGCCTGCAGCGTCACCTTTGACACTGGCAAAGAAATTGTTAACGATTGTATTTTTCTTTATTTATCTACTCTCCATGGTCTAAATAGTATGTATACGAAATAGCATTACGTTTCGCCAAATTTCATTGCAATTGAGCACTAAACATCTATACTTTAATTACGATAATGCTGCATATTTATATTAAAATGCAAACATTAAATAAAATCCTGTGTCTTTTGTATTTAAAAAATGCATTTTGAAGGTGCCAAGTCACATCCGTAATATTTTAACTGATCATATTTTACGAACGTTTCTTTATCCTTCATAAATATCTTATTTTTTAAGCCTCACTTTTCGATGTTATTCCTCGTGTAATGTCTTTCTCAAACACCAATATCCAATCATTTGTTCTTTCAATTATTATTGGATAGAAATTCTTAAAAATAATTTAAAGCAGTGATAGCTTGTTTGAAACTGCTTTAACTCTTACGCTTTTATTTCTTAAGAACAAAATGTTCATTAAAAAAGAGCAGCAAAATTCACTCTGGAAGACAATTTATCTAAGAAGAAACAATTTATCCAACATTAAAGAAAAATATTTATTTTGTAGTTTTTTCTCCGAAATTTGATAATACATTTTGGAAGTAAAGTAAAGAAGAGATTTGGATATTTTTTCTTGTTCCTGTTCAGTCTAAGTGGCGTACACCAAAGAAATCCATTAGTTTTTCGTTTGTTTTTCAATTTGTTTAATATCTTTCGTGACATTTATTTAATTTGATTTAACTACACTCTGAGTAAAGGGAACCATTTGATCGTGAGAAAAGGTCTCTTTCTTTTCTCTTTATTGAATAGTTTCACTTAAAAATTGGATTTTCAATTTCTGCTAGATCGTTTAGATGGGATTCAAATCTGCAGTTCTCATGTGTAAGTCTGGAAATTGGTTCTGGGAAATCAAATTTCTTTCTCTTAATTGGGTTGTTTACTTCTTTTCTTTTGATCCAAGAGTAATATAGTAAACATTCTTTATATGTGTCTATACTTTTTCTTTCCATTCTCAAAGGAAAGCTATCTTTGGTAAAACCTATGGAGGTTCATTATTTGCTTTAGTTTAAATACTTAATATATATCCTATTCTAAAGCTATAAGGAGGTAATTTTATGATTGATCTTTTGTTTTTCGACTATAGTCAGATGATGAAGGTAATACGTTAGTTGGAACTTTACACTCCAAGCCAGATATGTAACGTTTGACCTCAGGGAAATAAATATTTATCGAAGTTGTATATATGTTGTATTCTCTATTGACAGTTAAACAGCTATATTTATAATAAGAATTCCAAATTGCTTTACTTGATGGCGTTAGTCTGTATACTTACAAAGTAAAAAGACTTCCTCTAGCTTTCTAGAATTGTTAAAAAAATATCGCTTGTTATGTTGATAAAATATCTTGCAGAATAGATTGCTGTCACAAACTTGAGGGGAAATGCTTGTTAAAACGGTGCGTAAAATGGTTATAATGAGGTCAATTGACGTGATGTCAAAATTACTTGCCAAATATATCTGAATATGTCATCATGATCTAACTGCAAGTTGATTTAAGTTGAATTGTCTCTTCACGTTCTTTTCATGTTCCAACGTGCTCACTGGATCCCAAGTTTAATTTTACATCGTAATTGACGAGTACCGTTCGAGCAGCAAGTGACTGACCGTTTTAGAGGAGAATGTATTGCCAACACCAAAGTATGAACCGCTTCCGGCAGTTCTTTTGTTCAACGTCTATTATATTTAAAATAATATAATAATCGCCGCTTGTAGTGATCATGGATATAACGATCAATCTGTTGTACTGATCAAAACAGCGTGGAATGGATCTCTCGTATCTAACCAGATAGAAAATCCGCCGGTTCTAGTGATCAGCAATCGCTTGTAGATTCTGTAGGGTTTCGATGCGATGACCATATAGAACAGAAGGAAAATGGCGATGAACAGGGTCTAGTAGAGAAACCACCACTAGCCCAAGAATTTCTGCAAGCCCTTCGTACTTTAAGATGAGTCCAATAGGACGGTCAATCTTTTGATGAGAATTATTCTTATGAACGGTTTATCCAATGAATGCCTGCATACTCGGAAAATAGCTTACTCTCGATGTCTTTTCTAAGAAAGCTTAAGAAATTATATGTGTATGAATTCGTTTTCAATTCTGTACATTGTATCGATATTTTTCTAATTAAACGAATGAGTGTAATTTCTGACATCTATGTATACTATAGATTTGTATTATTTTTAAGGCACTTTGGATGTACTGGTCATTCGGATGTAGCCATCACCTTGGCTTTGGCCCAAGGTGATCACTACATGTCGCGTCCAGTGTATTAATTCTCTTGTTTTTATTTTTTGACCAACTGAAAGTTTCACTAAATCATCTTTCCCAGCTACCTCTACAGATTCCGGCTTTATGATTCTGATATCTGCGCATGTTGAGAGAAAGGAGGCAACAACTTCCACTACGCAGCTTCTGGTCATCTTACGTCATCTTTTCATTTTACCAAACCAAGTGCAGAAAATACTCTACTTTGGTGGAAAACTTACTTTTAAATAAACTATCAAGAATAAAAATAGCTAACTGAGATCTTTCCTCACTGAAAATGAGAACCTCATAAAACAGCAACCGGACGAAACCAGTTCATCCGACTTCCACCAAGATTTCTCTCCTTCACCAAAACCTCAGCGACTTGGATTCCGACCCTCTAAACGTTCAATATCATGGACCCTAATTAGTCCTCCTACAAGTTTTAAAAGGTAGTGAATTTTTGGGCCCTCTCTTAAAATTGTTTTTGCTTCACGAGTTTTCCTTTTCACCTGTAAAGAGCTCATTTTTCATTGCTTTTATAGTTCTCACATGTATTTTGTCCATGTTTCAACACTGTCTGTAATCTTTTTTACTTTCGCGTATACGAAGAATACAAAGAGAAAGTATTGTAATCGTCAAAAATTTCGAACTCGAGATTTTGACGAATCTCCACGTTTTAGACCTCCCTGTGTCCGAAAAACACGATTTTGGAATTATGTCTGTGTGTCTGTATGTCTGTGAACACGATAACTCGAAAACTATTAGATCATGGGGATGAAATTTGGTATGTGGTCTTTACACATAATTTGTAGGTTTCTATCAAATTTTGGACAAAATCCGTCCACGGGAAGCTTGTCTGTCTATCTGTCTGCGGTCATGTGAACACTATAACTCAAAAACGTGTTCTAGATGAATAAAATACGGTACACAGTTTTATCATCATGAATGTAGGTCTGTATTAAAGTTTGGGCCAAATACGTCAAAGGGTTGACTGTCTGTCGGTCTGTATAATCGCATACTTGTAAAAATTGTATCTCCTAAGCCCTTTGGCTTAGATAGATAAACATTGTTATGACATTTGCTAATATTAATTATAGATCTGTGCTCAAATTTCGTTTCAATCCGTTGAAAAAAAGGAGTTCAAATTGCATATTTGGTTCAAAATGAACATTGCGACTGTGAGTTGGCGAGAGTTTCGCTTTTTTTACTGAAGTCAGTATAGTTGGCTTCTGAGCTTGGCGGTCAACGAAGGAAATTGTAGCTTCGGACCCGTTTCTGATATTATGGCAACCCCCTGAACCCGAAACTTCGTTCTGACATTCTCCAGACAGAAGCTATGGTGAAATCTTGCGTGTTATTTGTAGTAAGATTTCGTTCTCAACAACTTTAAATAAAGTTGTGGTACCTCAGCCAGCGTAAAATTGAGAACTTACGCAATTTTTTAAATTGTTATCATTTTCCTTTGACACACAATCATAAAAATGGGCTCAGATCATTTTAAAATTATAATGACTCAGAGTTTAGGAAGCAAACGGGACAAATAGTATACGGGACGTATAGCAACCCTAGTTAGAGGGAAAATGACACCTTTTTGGAAAGTATACGAGAAAATTTAGGGAAGAGCACTCCCGCTGGTTTTTGTTCAATGAAGTTTCGACGCACACCCATCCAAAATACAAACCGGAGAATTTTATCTCTGGAGTCAGAGGTGTGTCGTAGTGTAAAGCCCAAACATTAAGAAATAAGTATTTAGGATATTTAGAGAAAAATTATACGTAAACTTATGTACAAATTTTAAGTCATCGTTTCCTTTTCGGCTACGGCTTGCAAAAAATTGTCAATAACTTTTCAACCACATATAAAGATCAAAAAATAATAAACAAAGTAACGCATAAATAAATATTTTAAACTTACCAATCCTTTTGATTGGAAAATTTGCAAAATATGCACGAATTTCTGCATTTAGATTATCGCTATAACGGAATAGAGTCACGTTGTGTCATATTCCCAAAATGAAATAAATGCCTGTAATTAACCTCTCATTTAACATTCACTACGCTTTCTTTAAAAGTTCTTTTCTCAATCATACATTCACACCGATAATTTTAAATTTTACATAGTCGCATATCGATTTCATTAAAAATTTCGATTTGTTAGTGTTAACTGTTTGCATGGGATACAAACTAAAAAAAACTGTTTGTCCGGGCACAATATCCTGGAGCGCTCTTTCTTTCGAAAAGTCTTTTGAATTTTCTTTTCATATTGCAGACTTTCCAGTTACATTATGGCGACAAGGATGGTACGGGGCAGCAAGTAAGTTCATTATGCATATTTATTTACGTATAATTTAACTTGTGATCATTGACGTCATGTGTTCCCATGGAAACAAAAAATAACCTTTTGGAGGAGAATGCATTGCCAAAACCAAAGTATGTATTGTTTTAGCTCGTGCTTTTGTTCAAAAAATTCTTTAGCAATAGAGTTATGAAGTAGACCGTAATTAGTTGGTATTCTTCTTATTTGGACCAATTTTGTTCAGAATGAAATTCGCCTCGGTTCTTTTGTAAAGGTGGTATCTGAACGTTGGTATGTCAACAAAACTGAAAGAGTTTCATTTTTCCGGCTGTTAATTTGAAGTGAATAATTTTTGACGGAAACGGGGAAATATTTAACATTAATTTACAATTTAAGATGAACTATTGATTCTCTCAATGGATGCGTTAGTTAAGGTCGCTTTGCTTCGCTTCAGTTCTTTGCTCCCGGAATCCTTTAAAATTGTGACGTTCATTAACTTTTTCAATTGTTCGAACTTTTTACCATTATAGTCAAAGTTTTGGAAACTTTTTAAAAATTTCCTGCCTTGCCGACTTAGACTTGTAACTAGTTAATTTATAACGAGTGCAAAATATTTTAATAAACAAAAAACATGAAATAAAAGCTTAAATCAATGAAACATAAACTAATGCAATATTTAAAGTATAATGCTGATGAATTTTAACTGAGCATCTTTTTAATTTGAGAACATTTACTGAGCGAAAATATTTTAATCTGAATCATAATCTCGCCAAATCTTCGAATAGTTAAAGAAGTATGTTTCCATACAAATTTTGAACTCAAAAACATATATTTTTTTCTGTTTATGGACTTCCTAATCAAGTTTACTTTATCTTAGCTGCTTAAAATTTCTACTGAAGAGGATATATCATTAATTTTAATAAATAAGAACACTAAAAAGTAAGGAAACAATGAGATTGATTCGCATTACAAAATGATTTCCACCTCCTAATTTTATATTTACAAAATCATTATTGTCACTTGCAAAAAATATCAATAATATCGTAAAATAAATAAACGTCATTGTATGTATGTATGTTCCTCATCTCCCCTAAGCCACTGCTTTTATTTTAACCACACTTTGTACATTTATCATTTAGAACAAAGGGAAGATACCTGTCAAAGCGCAAAAGTTAATTAAAAAGTCAGTTAATTAGAAATTAACTGAAAAAGTTCTTCAGATGTAGGTTCAAAGCAAATTATCTCCCAAAATTATTTTTATACCATCTTAAAGTTCAACATTTTACCTTTCCAATGATACAAATTTTATATCTATGACATTTTTCTTCAATTTTTATTATTTTTTCAAAATTTAATAAATTATGAATTACCTGCGGACGATTTTGAAATAACGCAAATTTATAGCTACTCCGTTGCTAAACAATGGTTAGATTTTGAACTAATTTACCTTTATTTCTGAAATTTTTGCTTATTTTTATAAATATATTTTATATAAGAAGAGAAAGATCACCGTCAATAGCTTCAAATCTTAATTAAATTTCAATTAATTGGAAGTAAGCAAGATTTTGGCATTTTCAGTGATATTTTTCAAAGTATGTAATATGTCACAAAAACAATTTTTACACAGATTAAAAATTTTAAAAATTAGCTGTTCATGACACAAGTTTCACTTCCATTAAATCCGTTGCCCTCATTTTAATACTTTTTCAAAAATCAAATTGTGTATGAAGCTTACAATTTGTAACACTTTTTCTATTGGTGAAGAACAAGAATACTTAACAAAATCTGTTGTTAGATCACATTATAAGAATTCTGCATAAAGACTAATTTTATTATTTTTTTATTCATATTTATTTTAGCGCTTTTTCTTAATTAAAAATTTACTATGTAATTAAATGTCCCAAAAACATCAGTTACAATCTTTCTTATACTCCAAGATTTTTGAAACCTATGCAACAAAAACTTATGGAGAAAATTAGCTATCGGTGGTTTTTAAAAATCGTCAGGTTCAATTGATATTCTCATTTTAACTGAAAAACGTTTCATGCGAGAAAAAAATTTGGATATTGTAATTTTCTATACAAAAGTAGTTTAACAAAAGATATTAAAAATTAAACATTAATTAAACTTTTGAATTATACAGAATGGCGCATATGGAGCAACTTCCAATAAAATACAAATACAGATAATAGAATACAAAAAAAAGAAAAAATACAGAAGAAACAGAAGAAGTAAACAATAGTGATAACAATACACCTTTTTTGCGCGCCCAATGCCTGGATGCTGCTGCGTTGGGCGCGCAAAAAGTTGTATTGTTATCGCTATTGTTTACATTCTTCTGTTTCTTCTGTATTATTTTGTATTCTATCATTTTTACACCAAAAATATTAGACATGAAAGTATTTTAATCCCGAGCAACGCCGGGCATAATAGCTAGTAGACAATAAACATAGATGCTTGAATGAGTCTCCTACTACCAAACAAAAATAACTTCTCAAATTCTTATTTTACATTTCGTTTTTAATGGCAAAATTTATGAGATTTTGCTTTGTACTTTACCAAATTATAATGACTACGTTTTTCACACGCATGCGTCATTATTTCTTCTTATTTATGCTATATAATGAGTGTTAAAACAAATATCTTTCTGAAGATAAATCTTTATATCCAGAATAAATTTTCGAATGGATTGCACTATAGATTTCAGTGCAAGGGAATAGTATGTTTAGAAACTTACTCTTAAATGATGAGGCTGCGGTAGCCTAGTGATAGGCAAAGCGCTGCGGGACCGGAGGGTTCAAAGTTCGAAACCCAATGGACCTTATGCACCGTTTGGGTTCGAGAGTATAAAAAACAGCTGTGGAGGAATAAACAAAACGATCGGCCTATAAGCGACTCAGAAATAAAAGCAGTTCTGAGTCAGCTGTTTAAGACTGACCAATGGCTGCCTCCGGCAGGTCACGTGTCGGAGTATGTGACGTCACATGCATAAGGTCCATTCCACTGAAGACTCGTAGAGTATGTGGGCCTGGAGCAGCTCAATGCACCTTATGCACGTGTCGTCATAGTCACGTGACGGCAGGACGCCGAAAGCATCTGATCGGAGTTCGAATAGAATGCATAGCAAGCCAAAATAGCCATTTTTTTAGAAATAATGACAAATAGCCATAATCAGTTATTCAATTAATGTGAAATATATTGAAACTGAAATATATTTGAGAAGAAAAACGTTCAGAGATAAAGATTATGCATCGAGAGTCACAAATATAAAAGAAAGCTTCGTCGTACGAAGCATATCGTATTTCTGAAGGGATGTAGATCATAACAAACAATCCTAAATCGACGACACTAGAGAAATAATTTATAGCAATAAAATTTTCTGCCGAAATACTTCGTTAGAAGATTGAAGGAAAAGAAATTAATAAAATTTTAGTCGACAACAAATTTAGTCAATAAAAGAGGGCCTGAGATCGTTATGTATTAAAACTAATATTCTATTTTTTTATCCAAAAGACCTGCTTTTATAGGCAATAAGCATAAAATAAAAAAAACTGTCAGAAATATATAATATTAAGGAAAAATTTTAATTTTCTATAAAACAGTATTTATTATAAGCTAATTTTACATTTTACATAAAAGTATCTATACCAAGTGTTACAGAAAAGCATATAATCAACACAGAAGAAAACAATTTTTAAAAAAGCAAAAGAAACTAATTCCATACAAAGCAAAAATTCACTTACTTTGAGTTGTGACAGTACACAAGAATGCATCGTTGCACGAACCACCGTCTTATTTCTGTAGCGATAAAGATTACAAAAAAATCGTCCTTAATCGACTATGATAGATAAATCAGTTTTATCAATAAAATTTTCTGACGAAATACTTCGCTAAAAAATCGAAGGTAAAAATTTAAATTGATATTTCAGTCGTCAATTTACATGCCGATTATACATAGTAAAGAATAGGCGTTCACTTTGTTTATCCCGCCACAGCTGTTTTTCTATACTCTCGAACCCAAACTGTGCATAAGGTCCATTTTGACATCGTGGTTCAAACATCCTCCCGCTGCAGAAGATCGGAGATAAAAGGGGTCACATCAGGTATCGCCGTCGCAATCTGACAGTGGTTCAAAATTAAGAGGTCCGTCCGAATATATCCCTCTTGTTGCTTTAATACGGGACGTTAATGTATATAAATGTAACAAGAATTATGCGAATAGGAAGAAAAACTTCCGTTAATTCATTTAAAATTAAATTGAGCTTTGTACTAAGTAGCAAATGCATCTACAAATGTTTACGTTTGTGATAAGATAAAATATTTTGTTGTGCTTAGGATGCAGCTTGCCTTAGTTGTGTGTATGAATTCATAACTACCCTATATTCACACTGATATAACAATATTCAAAGCTAACTATGTGCATTATGCGAGAATTTTTTCGGAAGTCTTAATAAGTCATTTATTTATTCAACTCAGTTTCCATTATTGTTAATGATTTTCTGTAGAGATATAGTATCGACATGCTATCAGTCAAACAGCCTAACCCCTTGCCATCCGATTTTATTTAACTCCTAATTAGATGCCACCACCCATTTGGGATATTTTTTTATTATTTCAATCTATTTAAGATGGTAAAGGATACTTGAGACATTTAAGCGTGTCCGGATGATTTTTTGTATTTAAAATGAATTGATACGTTGACTTAAATACGGATTTAAACAGCAAACATTCTGTAATTCGATATACGTGTCAGAGATGTCATTGTATGTTAAGGGGTTAAATTTCATGCTAGATTCTTCTTGACTGAAACTCGCCTTTAGTGGCATGAAAACGCAAACATATGGCCCATTACTTTACAAACTTCCCAAGCTGACGACGGCACTCATGTGCAGAAATGTGTCGTTTTAATGGACTTCAGAGTTTTTGTGCGGAAAATTTAACAAAAATATAAAGAAAATAAATGAAGAGAATAAACTGTGGGCTTCAGTCACATTCACATATTTCGTCTCTGCATATTTGCAAGCATTTGCAAATATTTTCACAGGACTATTTTTGTAACAGCATTTGCAAATACTGTTAGAAAAATAGTAAGTTGCGTGTACCGTGAAAACAGTCCAACAAGCTGAATAATGAACAAAATAAATAAAAACATATGGTATAAGCTTTTATTCATGCGAAAAAACGAACGCAAAAGTTGAAAATAATTTTTCTGATTACAATAAAACGCGTGGTTCGAATAAAAACCTGGGCGCCTATACCTACCTTCTAAGAATATTACATTTGTTTAAGGAAATGTACACAAAATATAAGGTGCTATTTAAGGCGCCCACGCTTTTATTCGAACTATGCATTTTATTGTGATCAGAAAAATGTTCAACTTTTGTGTTTATTTTTTCGCATGAATAAAAGCTTATACCTTAAATTTTTTTATTTATTTATTTTATTTTCTACTTTTTAGTGACGGCTGACACGAATACACACGACATGTTAGGCATAGCAAAACAAATTCAATTATTAAATTCTCCAATATAAAACACATAATAAAATTATTATAGACATATGTACAATTCCATTTTTAAAATGATTTAATGACATTAAGTTTCTGAAATATAAACCTCTAATATATATTACGTGATAACTTACTATTATTATTAACAATATAATAGAAAAAAGGGAATCGATCTACACAACTTTCTCTTTTTATTTTTCAGTGCGAAACGTTTGGCGCACACGAAGTAAAAAAAATCTGGTTGTTGGCGAAATCTAATAGAACGTAAACCAAAGACGCGTAGAAACACGAGCTATAACGTCATTCATCGGTGCAGCGCCGGAAGTATAGCGCACTCTCTGTTAGCTTCATGGTATTGTTACAAACCTACGTAACGTGAGGTTACCACCTTCCAAACTTTATAGCCCAAATATAGGGCTAAAATTTTAATAACATTTTTTGGGGTTTAATTGTAAATTTTTTGGCATAATATTGTATTGTCACCAGAAACCCACCACTGGGCAAAATTTCAAAGCTGTAGCTCGATTGGAAGTGGGTAAGAAATCGATCTCAAGATTTGAGGAAACGACAGTGAAGTTGAATAAAAGCTTATAAAAATGAAGCTTTACTCCACGGATATTTTAGAAACACTCGAAGCGCAGGTAACAAGAAAAACAGTACTTGTACAGATTAGCAACACAAGTAGACAGCAAATCACAAATAATAACAGAAACAGCACTAATAATAGCGTTCAGCGTCTAACAAGTGACCAACTCGCACTGCGAACAAGACTCCAAAGAGACCCTCCTCTCATTTGAGCTCCTTCGGTATTTACAGCTTTCCGACAGGACGTAATGTCAAATGGAATTCTCCAGAAATATACGGTTATTATGAGATATAGGGTAATAATTCTTGAATTTTCTACAACCTTTATTTGTCGCCAAGTCTGTCACCAAGTAAGGTTATCATTGGCTAGGCATCCAATACGAATCGCTGTAGAACAAACTCTCTTTTGAACCACAAGACTAACATTGAAGGAAAACGGCACGACCGATTCGTAACAATTTATTTGCCCATGAATATGAGCAGAAAACTATTTCACTTATGCAGACATTGACCATTATTGCCTAACTTGGCTAAACATCAATCACTCAAACGTTGAACACCAATAGTTATTCTATTGAAAATATTCAATTCCTTCTGAAGGTTTCTCGATCTTTCAGCGAAATTGCCATTTTATTTACAGATGGAATACTGTGGGAAGAATCACCTATGGCAGATTGATTCCAGTTATCTAATCTTCAAACAGCATTCGCTACATGTTTTTCCAGAAAATACCGATGTTTCCCGTCTGGCGTTATCTCTCAGAAGTTTCCCCTCAAGAGGGTAATTTATTGTTTGGATGAGAGTTGTTTTTTGTGTGTGTTTGTTTAAACACTTCTCTTATATGAGAAGTAACGATGACTTTTCTAGGTCCAAAACACTGCGTGGTATCTTCACAATGGACAAAAAATAAAAGGAAGCAGAAGGATTCCATATATGAAGAATAAGAAATCAAACTGTAAGAAACTGAAAATATTGATGCTTAATTTTTTTAAAAAGACTAACAGCACGAAAGCTATTAATGTGTCCGTGATAATTGTTTAATCTTGTTATTTTCTTCCTGTTTCTTGTGTTTGTGTGAATGTCAAACTTTAAAATCTTTTCGTATTGCGCAGAATCATCGCAATGATTCCTTTCTCCACAAATTACAGTCATTACTTACTATTGATGATGCACTCAAATGAAAAAAATTGAATGTCCAAGAAGAAAAAAATATTTCTAGTTCTTTTTGGATCAATAGCTACATCTCAACAAATACGATGATCAAAAGTTAATTTGCATTATATCTCGCTCTATCGAGCCAAAATTCGTATTAGAAATACGCCTAATCTGCACTAATTTAATATTTATGAAGGATGCTTCCAGTTCAGAAACCCACATTCTCCACTGCCGAATCCAGTCCTGGCATATTTATTTCGTACTCTCACTGACAAATGGTCAAAATTATATGTTCCTCGGTCGGTATTGAAATGGAATTTAGACGTCCACCGACCAGCAATGGCAAAACTGATTTAATAAAGGCTATAAATTTGGATTTTTAATTTGTCCCAAATGCTGTGGCTGGACCCAGAGAAGAGTGTCTTTGAAATATCTCGCTATGTAATAAGGAAACAGTATCGTCACCCTTTAAACCTTTTATGTTCACTGCATGTTTCGTTTTAAAAATTACTAAATTTATTTCAAATATGAGTATTAGACATGTAGCTAATCATAAATATGTAGAAGAAAAAAATTTAGCATTTTTTATTTTCAAGAAATTTGGGGTTTCACAGTGAAACCAATGAACTGTAATGGGCTATTTTTCCTTTAAATAAGTTATCATCGAAATGCAATTTAAATTATGTATTTATTTTATAAATATACGTGAGTATTCAGGATATTCATCCTTCACAAAATTCAATATTGCTTTCGAAGATTCAGTCTTAAAAAAATATCAATTTGTGCAAGAAACCTCGTCATTTTGCTTCTCTTAACGATCGGAAGCAATTTAGCTCTTGCAATGTCGATATCTTTCTGACTACTAACGGTTTTGAACTGGAATTTTTATATAAGTTGCCCTATATATCTGGCTCTTAAGTTATGAATTAAACATTACGCGACGTTCTGCCCATGCGCAGTGGAAAAAAGCTTAATGTGTGGTTTCACTGCGAAACCAATGAACTTTTAAGGGTTAATCTACTCTAATCTTGGATTCATTTGGCCATTTTGATGATGGAGGGTGGATGGTTATTTTTATGATGGTGGATAGCGAAGGCATTTTTCAGAGGCAATGCGTACATTTGGAATTTTGAGATTATTTGTAAATCTGCGCCAAGTAGCACAGCAAAATAATACTATTGCAATATTTTTACATTATCATACAATATGAATATATTGAAAAATATCGTAGAAATAATACATGCTTTATTCCTGCTGGTAGAGAAAAGGACTGTATAGATTTTTTGTTTGGAAAAAAATGACGGTGAACATACGAATATAACAGGGTGGAGATAATTTGATTTCTTTCAGCAAAATTACTTGAAGAAAAAATATTGAACAATATTTTTTAAAAAAATATTGCAGTGAAACCTCTCTACAGCGGTCACCTGCGTTCCAAAGAAAATTGGCCATTCATACAGGTGGCTGCTCTAAATGGGTTTTATGTTTCGAAGTGCAAAATACTTATTTAAAGAAGCCCTAATTGGTCATTTCTGATAAAGTGAATTTTAAATCCTCCGAAAGAAAATGTGTTTTATTGGAAAATTTATAATTCATTTTTTATGTTTTGAAAAAGATGCAGTTTGCGTTTGCCTGGATCTTTCAGGTTTTACAGTGGATGGTTTAAACTTAAATCCCTACTTCCTGAGAAGTTATTGAATAAGGGCCTGTAACATGCATTTTTTCTGAAGTATTTTGAGCTGAAAGTTTCGTTTGCTGATAGTCATAATCTATATCAGAAGCTTCTTCAACAGAGACTCGCAAAGTTGGCGAAAAAATAGAAGTTGAATTGTCATCCTAGCCAGTCCTTTCTTGCTTTTGATAGAGCACATTAGGTCTGTTTTCTTTATATGAACAATCCATAATCCATCTACATATCCCATTTATAGTCGCTGCGAGCTGGCCTCGGTGGCTGAAGAAATATTATTTCTGAAAATTTCACATAATTTTTGAATTACAGAAGCTAATATGAACACTCTTTAAAAATAGTGATTCATATATTAATTATTCGGTGAGGAGAAATTATAGTGAAAGTTTCATAATAATGATATAATTAATTGCTGGAAGTAGTTAAATAATCGGAACTGCGCCCAATAATCACATTTTTATATATAATTAACCGTTCTTGCAAAATATTATAGGAAAAAACGGAAGGCTGTATTCTTCCTTAATAGTTTTTGAAATATTAATTATGTTTTTTGTAACGTATAAATTGTGGTTTTATCATTGGACAGAAATTATTCACACTTGAGTACACTTTGGCATACAGTACTCGAAATACATTAACTAGAATAATAATTCACTGTCTCTTTCCTATGTATTAATTTTTTTAACTACATTCGTAAAACATGTAAAATTAAATGAATTTGAAATGAATACAGCGAAGTAAATGAAACAGAAACTTAAATTACGGAATTTTAAACAAAATTAAAAACAAACTAGAGATTGTAAACTCAGTTAAAAGATAAAAAATAGAGGAATGTTTCGGTGTTTGGTGTAAGTCTTCAAAAGATTAAATTCCAGAAAATTATATAAGCTATTATATATGTCAGGAAATAAATTGCAGAATGCATGCTGATGTAAGCTTAAGGAAAAAAGTCTGCATCCATTTCTTTAGATTATTGTATTCCCATTTTGTATAACGCATTAGATGCAGAATATTTTCCTTTTTTCTTTAAAATCTCAAAATATGTTTAGGACAACATGAAAACAAATGTAAAATTTAAAAAAGCCTATTATCTGAAATAAAATTCCTATATTCCATTATCCAGCAATTTCCTGTAAAGCCTGAGCTCATTTCGGAATGGGTTCAGACCTTAAAGAAAATTCATATTAAATTCAGACCTTGTCTTTTTACTCTACAGAAAACCTATTCTAGTTTTTAATTTGCATGGATGAATGGCCTCTGATGAAGTCATCCACCGAATTCTTACTTCTTATCGTTGTGTGTTATTATTTTTGTATTTTTAACTCTTCCACAATTAAAAATTCCCTTTATTAGTATTTATATCTTTGTACTTCGCAATTTTTCCTGGATGATGCTGCACTTACGCACACCGATTAAAGTGCTTCTATTAATTTTGGTCTTTTTAGATATTCAATCTTCATGGCAAACTTCTGAGAGAGTTTACAACAAATAATACGACACGAGAATTATCTTTTAGAGCCTTGACTTATGAACTTTAAGGAACAGAACTGGCGCATCTTCTATTACATTGGAAAAAAGTAGAGAATGTTCTTCAAATCTGCCAAATCTATAGCTTATCTATAACTGGCAATTTTTCCTCCGACATTTCCATTGTTAAAAAAACCCGTTACCTAAGAAGAAAAATATGTAAGTAGCTGAGTTTAAAATTTGTATGGAATCTTATTGTTACAGCTTTATAAAATGTCGTCCAGTTATAAAATTTATTTTGCAGGAGGTTAGGAAAATTGACAAGCAAGTTTAAACTGCGCATTCTTTTATGCTGTATGTAATTTTCATTGTAAATTTTTCGTTCATCACAAAGTAAACCACAATAATAGAATAGCATAAGATTGTAAAACGCAAAATTTTATGGAGTCCCAGTAACAGAGACGATCACAATAAGAAAAGTTTACAAATAAAAAAGTCAATGAGCTTCCTAATTTTAAAGGATTATTTGAGCAATTAAATCAAGCAAAGCAAATGCGACTGTTACTCAACAAATAAATTCTTTGAAAAATAAGTGTTGCACTTAAAACTATTGATCAATTTTAATTCATTCTAAGTTTCAGCCAGAGGTTATTCATTTGTATTTAATATCGCGAAAAATGAGCCTCATTCAGTTTTGTTGACAGAGCACGCGATTTTTCTTTTAATGTTTGAAAACCACTTGGATGAAAGAACTGTATAGAAATTCATACTGGGAAAAAAGCCAATTAACTACGGCCGTAGTTCTCAACTCTCTTGCAGAAGAATTCTCTGAACAAAAGAATGAGCAAACACGATGAATGCTTTGGTGTTGGAAATGCGTTGTCCACTAAAGAAGGTTCTTCCGGTTTCCATGGGAATAAAATGACGTCAATGATCACAACTCAAACGCTATGTAAATAAATATACATAATGAACTTACTTGCTGCCCCGTAACAGCTTCTTTACCACAATGTATCCCGAACGCCTGGGGTATGGAAGAAAAACTGAAAGGGCTTGGAAAGAAAGCGTGAGCTCGAGTATTGGGTCTCGATGAACGGTTTTTGAGTAGTTGTGGAAATAATAAGTGCCGACAAATTCATGTTTCAAAATGCTCTTGGAAAACTGTTGTTTGATATTCCTAATGA